>JBBPFP011030261.1:0-13222 GCA_037974795.1 Kaempferia galanga | reverse complement strand
CATAAAAATAGTCTAAAAATCCAGAAAAATTGTAGGATCTTTTTAAAATTATTTTCAGGATTTTCGGGATGTTACATTATACCATTGAAAAAGTGTTGGGAAAATATTATGTACCAAGGGAGTGGGTCTAAATAAGCATTTCTCCTTAAATTCTGGTTCTTCTCATTTTTGTCTTCAGTTATTGAATCTCTATCTGTTTAATTCAGATTCATTGTCTCCTTTGTGATTATTTGCTGTGGAGGCTTTTTCTACAAATCCCGCGTAGACCATCAGGTAATTTACTTGTTAAATTGGCAATACATAGTGAACTTGCTTTGGGAAAAATGGATGTGACTTGATAAATTAACCACACTAATCTGCAGCATGGTCTTGATGCCTTGCCAGGAATTACAGTCCTTTCTGCACTTCTGGATAAGGTGGGTGACTTAATTGCTAAAGGATGAATATCATTTACTTCCATTTCTTCTACTCTTAGTTCTGATTTTTTTCTCAGTCAATTCATTTGATAGTTAATCATATGCTTACATTGATCAAGGTATCTGGAAGTCGTAGCTATACACTAGGAGATGTTGATAGCCATAATTTTGCAAATCAGACATCTTGGGAACGTGCGTCCGCTTCAGCACAAGGAAACCCAAGGACAGAAGAGACTAGATATGGGTCAATCTGATAAAAAAAACATTGATGATTCGGTAAACATAGATTTCTTATTTATAAATACCATGCCACATTAATTTTTTCCTTGCCAGTTTCTTATTTATCAATTTTGGAATTTTAATTTACTTGCCAACTTCAAATGTTTTATTTCAAAGGGGCAATTTTGATCTGTTTCATACACCAAGGATTTGAAAATATCCCTGTGTGAATATTTCATAAAATTTACTCCGATGGTATGCGTTAACATTAATGTAGATTTGTAGTTCACATTGGCATAAGAGGTATGCTGCAGCAGATATAAAGTTCTTGGAAATTTGTTTATGAGCATCATTTTAATTCCTGGCAGACTCTTTACTGTCATATATTTTTTTCCTTTTGTAGGTTCACTAGTCCAGAAAAATGTACTTGAAAATTTGAGCTGGGAAGCTGAATGGCGACTGTACACTCTGGATATGATAAAGCAATTCTGAAGTTGCAGTTGAATGCCATTTTTTAGCAAGTTTCCAACTTGCTGAGGCAACTGCATTAGTTGTTTTGGAACCCATCCTTCAATGGCGTGCACATTGTATTGCACGCTTACTTTATGAAGAGGTTATATTAGAGCAAGCTTTATGATAGAGCTTATTTATTTCCTTTGTCTTGCTTCAACAAAACTTGCGGAATTCTGATATACTTGGAGATATGGAAATCATGGGCATTATGATAAATGTGGATGTCTACTACCAATTATTGGTGGTCTCCTCCATCCATGCTCTATCCTTTACTCAAAAGTTAAAACTATAAAAAGACAGGATTGTTATAACTTACATTAAGTTTGCATCTCGAGCCCACAAATAAGAGATGTAATATTCGAATCTAGGCAACTTTATTGATCTGAACTTGTATGTTACATTTCTTAGTTCATTGATCATTGGGAGAGTTGGCGCAACAACCCATGATGGTAGTAGTGTTTATGATGGCTAGCATTCACGCGGCCTTTTCCTAATCCTTTTGACTCCTCTTCCATTTAGCTAGCATCAATTAAGAAACCGTTGTTAGCAAGGCTTCTTGAGAGACTTAAAGAAGTATAAACCCTCTTGGATGAGTTGATGTAAATCTGTGTTGATATAGTGGATGGAGTTCATTGTATTCCAAAATCGTTAGTCACTTGGGACATCATGGACTTATCACACTTAAGTGACTACAAATTTAGATCAGTCACATTGACAGAGTTGAGGTGAAGGGATGCAACTCAATCGTGTTGAATGCATGCACATGCACACAACTCGCCTTCATCGTAAGGGCTACAATTTTGGACGACTGAGCTAAAATAACAAAGTTGGGCTGGTCCCCCTTTCACGTGGAATTGTGTTAACGGGTTACAATTTGGCCACTGATTGCGGAGGAGTGCACATATGGAGAGATTAACAATGCGACTTGTGAATGGTGGTCTAATCCAATTGCTGAATGCACCAAAAAGCTTCCCAAAGCCTGTTGGGGTGCATCCCCCTTTCCGTGAGCTTGCACTAAATTGGGTAGATTAGTTCAACTAATTTAACTATACCCAGGTCAACGTTCCAAGTCAAAAGGATTAGGTACTTTCAACTGCTCCCGTTTGTTCTGGTCTAGCTAGCTTAGCTCCCCATCAAATCTAATTATCCGGAGCTGAGCTACATGCATGTCGCTTTTTTCCTTCACTAATTAATTGTGCCCTTGGACTATTCGTTAGATTTCCTCAACATCTCATCAAACACTACTTTAATCGCCTTTCAAATTTGACCCAGAAATTAAAAACAATTAAGTAAACTACATTTCTTGAATCATTCGCTTGCTTCTCGTGTAATCAATTCATTAACGCGCAACTCACCCAACATTAATCAAACTACTCTTCGAAGACCAGAGTTAAGTAGTTCACAATCGATACAACTTCAAATATAACAGAGGGCGACCTACTGACAACTACTCCAGCTCCTTTTTCACTTTTCTACCGTCTAGATGATCCTTAAATGCTTCTTTTTTCTATTTCTATTATTTTCTCTTTAACTTGTTCTGCTTGCATGCATCCATGCATGCATGATTCTTATCCACGCATTCCACCGACTTGTTCCACTATAAATACCCACCTTCCTCCTCTTCTCCCCTCACAATTGACAATTGATATTCCACCACTGTTCTTGAAGCAATCAGCAGCTAGTTCTGATGGGCTCGATCAAGCAGTGCTCCACCCTTCTTCTCTTGCTCGTAATTGCTATCGCCGCTCGGTCCGTCAATGCAGGGGAATTAGCATCCCCCCTCTCCTCTCATTTCTACGGCCATTCGTGCCCGCGGGCGCTGGATATCGTGAGATCTGTGGTCGCCAGAGCCGTGGAGAGGGAGCCCAGAATGGCTGCTTCCCTGCTCAGGCTTCACTTCCATGACTGCTTCGTCAAGGTTTTAATTATATATCATTTTAATTAAGCCCATTCAATCCATTCATTTCTGATGCTTTCGTTCAATTCGCATGCAGGGCTGCGACGCGTCGCTGCTGTTGGACAGCAACGGGCCGATCGTGAGCGAGAAAGGATCGAAGGCGAACAAGAACTCCGCCAGAGGATTCGAGGTGATCGACGAGATCAAAGCGGCACTGGAGAGCGAGTGCCCCGGCACCGTCTCTTGCGCCGACATCCTCGCGCTTGCTGCTAGAGATTCCGTTGTCTCGGTAGGTTCCCTCTGCTTTTCACTAATAATTTGGTAGTCATTATTGTCATATGAGATTTTAAGGTTGAAATTCATTGCGTCCGAGCATGTTCCTCCCTCACGTCTTTTAATCTTGACCATTTACACTAATCGCTAGTAGTCATTCGTGATTTACTTCCTCCGTATTGACCCTAGGGACGGATTGGTGGGGGTGCTGGGGGCGAGCGAATTGCCTTTTTGCCACATGAATAGACGAGTTCAAGCTAAGTTAGAAGACTCGAGTATCAAATTGCAAAGGGAATCCAACCAAGCGGCTGATCATTTGAATGGATGAGTCGCCCCCGAGGCTATGGTGCAGCGGTAAGAGCACTCAATTATCTTTCAGGTACCTACGATTTGATTCTCAGTTACGGTGCATTTGTAAGGATTTTTTCTTTAAATGGGACTTACAACTAAAGGATGCTTGACTTCTGGGTCGTTTGTCATGAGTACTTCCCGATTTATCCTAATGATCGGTGGAAAACTTATATAGAACTATGAGTACGAAATGAGTTTGTCGTTTAGTGTTAGAAAAATGATCATCAATTGTTTGAGAATAGAGATGCCAATTATTTAGATGGTCCATGAATAAATCAAGGGTTTTTTTAGTCAGGCTGTCGAGACAGTTTTATCCTTCATTCGGGAGACTGGTTCATTTGCTTACCATTGGATCTAGCCCCGTGGCGCATGAATACTACCAGCTGAGATCCTCTGGTCCGCGAATCGCGGATCAGAGGATCCGCTCTAGAATACTACGCTTGAAATATAGTACGTGTGAATTAGTTCGTGTGGACTAAAATCAAAGCATTAAGCAAAACTATAATCTAAACTGTGCAAAGATCTAAGAACTTTTCGTCTGCCATAGAGTTGCCAATAACAGAACATTAATGGGCTTCAATATTTAAAGAATTATGACCCAGGCCCAGGCCCAGGCCCAGCCTCGGCCCTAGACGAGCAGGCCAAACCCACTTGTGGCCCGTCGTGACTGAGCTAGACGTAGTGTCCCTCTAACCCTTGCCTCGCTCCCATCCTCCTGAAGAATCGACCACCTCTCTTCTTCTCCTTCCTCTCGCAGCGGAAATCAGCACCGGATCAGACTTCTCTCCGGCGGAAGAAGGAACAACATCTATTTGGTTCCGTATTAGTAAGCCACCATGTCTTCGGGAAAAAAGAACAACAAGGAGAAGATGATTCGGCGCAAGTAAGTGATTGTTTTCTTTTACTCTTTTTTTTTCCTTAAAATTCGCTTACTATCCAAATCCAGTTGTTCTACGACAAGTCCACTTTTCGCTTCGTATCGGTCATACTAGGCAGAATAATTAAGTAATTTTATATTTTTTGACTTGAGGACTAGTAAAAAATGCATCTTGTATTGACAGAGTTAAAGCCGATGCTTTTCGTGTCCTACTATTACTTTTTGATAAACTGTCAAAGAGAATGTATCATCTATGCTTTTGTCTAAATAATTATGCCGTTTTTACCCTAAAAAAGAAAGAACCGTGATGTTTGGATGAAGAAATATCTAATCATCAACTCAGCAACTATGGAAAATAAATATTTTTTTCCAAGAAAAATGTAAAATTACGTTTTATTTTTGCTTGTTTTACTATATGAAATATTTAAGAACACCACCACCAACAACAATCAAGTCTTATCCCACTAGGTGGGGTGGGCTATATAGATCCTTTTATGCCATTGAGCTTTATCTCCTGCTATATTATCATCTATACTTAGATATATTTTATTTTGTTTTATTGTTCCTAAGCAAGTTTTTTTAGTCTAACTTGTTTGATGTGCGTGTTTGTCATAGTTTCATATCGCCTAACTGGAGCATTTATTGGTTGTGTAAGTTCGTACCATCTTAAATGTGTCTCTCGGAGTTTTTACTCAATAGATGCAACTTCGACTTTCTTTCTAATGTTCTCATTTCGTATTTTATCCATCCTCGTATGTCCATACATCCACCTTAACATCCTCATCTCCGCAACTCTTATCTTCTGCTCATGTGCTCGAGTCATAATCCAACATTCAACTCTATATAGTTTTATATGTCTAACTGTAGTTTTGTAGAACTTTTCTTTAAATTTTAGAGGCATTTTACCGTCACATGAAACACTCAACGTTCTCCTCCATTTTAACTATTGTGCTTGTATTCTATGTAAGACATCTCTCTCAATCCCTTTATCGTTTTGCAAAAATGATTCATTTTTTCCTTCACTTGAAGTACTTTCATATGAAATATTTAAGAACAAATTCCATTTTTTTCCCTTTTATTATGCAAACTCGTATAGGTCATTGGTGAACAATAGTGATGTTTGTGGATACATGATAAACATCCTTAGTCAAGATTTTATGTGATGAAGCTTGGGAGTTGGGATAGTGTCACAGTGGGTAACGGACTAGGTTAATTGTACCGTCCAGATTTTTTTTACTTGATACTTTTCCTTAAATTAGTTTGTTTCAATTCCTAAGTATTTTTCTGTTTTTGTAATGTATTTTACAAATACAACATTTATCTCAAGCAAAAATAATGTTATTCGCTAAAATCCCATTTTAATATGGGTTCATGAAACTTTATGATGCACATCATATGTTATCATGGTTAATCCAATATAACAAGTAAACAGAGAGGAAAAGCGCGAAGAACCAGAAGTTCCCAAATACAGGGATCGCGCTAAAGAGAGGAGAGAAGATCAAAACCCTGATTATGAGCCAACAGAACTTGGTTCTTTTCATGCTGTAGCCCCGCCTGGGACAGTTGATCTAAGGTATGGTATATAGGATACCTTGTATAAGACTTCATTATTTGGGAAAATATTAGAAATCTGCTGATTTTGCAGGTCAACTGATGCACACAAGATATCCATTGAGAACAGCAAGTATCTTGGAGGTGTTTTTACTTATCCATTGTTTTATCTTTTCATTAACTAATTTTGCTTGCCAATTATTTATACTGTAGTTATTGAGATTGTATCCTAGTTGTAAGTAGATATTTCTTTCATGATATGTGTTTGGGTGCTATTGGATATGGTGGGTGATGCATTACCATAGGGCTAGATATCATACTTCTCTCTACTTTGCAACTGTGAGTTATTTCTCATCATCATGGTATTGACTTTCTTGGTTTGAGCACCATTTCTTAATTTTGCACTATGTAGAACTTATTCCATAAAATTGTTTTTCTCATTTTCCACACTTTTTAACTATATTAGTAGAATCACTCCCATATTAATTCTATATTTGTCGGGTGTTTGCTTGTTATTTTTGTCCTATGACATGGATGAAACCAAAACATCTATGACATGGGGAGCAAATAATTAATATATAGTTGAGCTAATATGGAAAAAATGAAGTATAATTCTTAATGCAGTAACTTTGTATTTATTAAATTTGAGACTTTCAACAACTGTCAATTGCTTCTTTCTTACAAGTGAAATGCTTCTTTTATCTAATTAATTTTTTTGTTTGAGAAATAGTTAGACTTACATGTATTGTTTTCCCCTGGATATGTGCATATAAGCACCAAAGTTGTTTATTAGTAAGAAGGTCCTAACAAAATACATATCCATTCAAAGTTGTTTAATAGTTAAAGGATTGATTGGATTGTTCTATTTTCATTCTTTTTTTTTATGAATTATCTATGATTCCCTTTTGGTAGTTGGTCAAATATTTGATGCACTTCTTGAGGCAAAAATTTATCTTCCCAAGTGCGTTCCCCTTCGTACTAGATCGAAAAAATATATACATACTCCTAAATATTTTTCACTCTCGAAAAAAAATCAAACATGGCTTTCTAGCTGATCCATTTTGACTTCCTACCACCATGTCTATGAAGTATGTTGGAATATGTAGGCAACTGTCTCTTGCCATATATAAAATATGTTCCTCCTATGGAGCTTCTGCGGCACCTATGAAGTGTTAAATGTGCATCTCGAGATGAAGCCATATTTCTCCTCTCTATGATCCCGTCCTTGTATTAAAAAACTATGTTTGATCCCATGATTAAAATACTATTTCATGCCGGCCGACACAAATGGATTTTACCATTCCGCCACCGGAGCGAAACCGACACAAGAGGCTGGATAATTTCATGTGTCACGCGACAGAAGGAATTGGCAGTGGCGAGGCGACGATGAGGAGGCATCAATGAGGTGGACAGGTATGATTTTGACCTAAACGACCCAGAGGCGACGGAGGTGCACCTGAGGTGTTGGAGATGTCACGAGACTCTTCCAGCGCCGCTGGAAGCATCACAGGACCAAGCGTATCGGAGGAGCCTCTGATTCCTCTTCGCCACGGTGCCAAAGCCACGGAGGCGTGGAGGAGCAGGCGTCGCTAGAGGTGTGGTGGAGCAAGAGTCACTAGACGCCTTTGACGCCTCTAGAAGCGTCGTCGAAGGCCCTTAACGCCTCCGGCGCTACGCGTCCAACTGTCCATGCTTTCTCTTAATGAAAAGAAAATTAAACGAATGATTTAATTAATTCAAACATTTCTCAACTTAGGTGTGATATTTCAAAGAGCCTTTTATAAACCCTAAGTAAATTATCCAAATAGAATATAAAAAATATATTTAAAATTAAATAAACTTTATTAATTAATATTTTGAAAATTATTTTTACTATTTTAAATTTTATTTAAAATATCTAAAAAAAATCTATTGAATCATATTTATATTCTTATTCTTCTTCTTCTTCTTCTTATTATTATTATTATTATTTTACACTTTTACTATTAAAGTGGTGGCGTTGGAGAACTATAGAGTTGACCTAAGCAGAATGTTATAAGAACCAATTTGCATCTGATTCACGCCACTCTTTTGGTATTAGTAAGGTAACATATTATGATGTATTAATTTTAATTCAAGTTATTGATAGATTAATTTTTTTTAAAGAAAACTATATTTAATTATTTTTTCTAACCATATTAAGTTGTCAAATAATTGAAAATTTATATAAAATCAATACAACTTATTTTAAAATTAAACACAATAAATATATTTATCTAATAATTACTATATATAAATAAAAAATACTGAAACCATATCGACATAGCACGATACGATACCGCAACCGTATCGTTCTGGTTTGGGACTGAAACCTCGGCATGGGTTGAGATTTTAAACCTTAGTTTCATCTATAACGAATTGTCCAATACCCTTAGTGTTTGGTCCAGCAAGTAGCATGTTTGATCCTACTTGGTGTTTTAAAAGCATTATGCAAGACTTTGTCCTAATGAACTTTGATTTTGTTGGTTATCATGATAATTTCCCCATGTGGAGTTCTTGTATATATATATATTTCAGATATTTGTCATATCTTTTCGATTGGCTTATCTTTGTTAACATTTTGTCAGGGGATTTGGAACATACACACTTGGTTAAAGGCTTAGATTATGCTCTTCTCCACAAGGTAAGGAGTGAAATTGACAAAAAAACAGATGATGATGGTCAAAAGGATGAAAAGTCTAGGTACGTGATCACGAGAATATTCAACATTTTTGAATCATTGTAGGAACATCAAATTCTTTAGAACTATATACAACATATTGCTTTTTGGAATTTTATAGATGAAATGTTGAGGAGCTGTGTTGGATGATTATTAATAAAAACCTTTGTGAAGAAACTCACATTTTGGCTTCACAAGAACTTGTTTAAACAAGTCATGGCAGCACCTTTCCTAGGCCTAGTTAATAAACAAACTGTAGATGAGGATGAGTGAGCCTGACTAGGTAAACATTCGGTGACAATGATCATAACAAGCTTATTGTAGGCCTATTTAGTACTTAAGCTTTAACTATCTCCTCTTTATACTTGTATTTTACAGACTGAATTGAATTGAATGTGTGCATAACAAAATGAGTATATTCAGGGTTTATGATTATTATAAAATATACATCAGTTAAAAGAAATCAATAAATTAAATTTACATCTATATAATTTAAATTACGAAGGGGAGGTTTGGAGCAACGGTAAAGTTGCCTCCATGTGACATGGAGGTCACAAGTTTGAGTCGCGGAAACATCCTCTTGCAAAGTAGAGTACTTGGAGGTCACAAGTTTGAGTCGGTGAAACATCCTCTTGCAAAGTAGAGTAAGGTTGCGTATAATAGACTCATCCTCTGGACCTGTATCAGTGGAAGCTTCATGCATTGGGTTTCCCTTTATAGTTTATAATTTAACTTACAAGATTCTATTATTTTGTCAAGTTTGTTATAGGCATTTTGCTGCTTACATTAAATAAACATGCTTATGAACTAGTTTATAAGGCTAATTTCTTTTGTTTAAATTATTGACATGTTTAGTAGTCTGATTGAACCGAGGTATTTGTCCCTTTGGTTTTGTTCTTTCTCATGAGAACAAACTGACTTGTGTTCCAAGTTGCACACTTATGAGTTACATGAGGGAGCTTCAAAAGCTTTTTTTGTCAGTCTAGATGAACATAATCAAGAATGCAAACGCATGAGTACTGTATATGCTCTAGAATTTTCAGTTTCTATTTACCATGTCTTACTATACCACATCCTAATATTGTAGTTAACATTCATAGTTTGAAAGTGTGATATTAACTTTTCCTATCTGAATTCACAAGAAACTTGAATCTTAATTCACAACAAACTTGAATCTTATACTTCAATGTATGTGCTAGTATTCGAGTGTATTGGTTATTCTTACAGGACTTCAAAGGAAGACCAGCCACTTGTATTTCGCACAGCAACTGCCAAGGTTCATTGACTCGACCAACAATTACTATATTGATAATTATCTTTTTATATGTTAATCTATGGGCAATTTTTCTTGCTCAAGTTACCATTACCATTTTTCATCCATTGTCGCAGTCAGTGTATCAATGGATTGTCAAGCCACAAACCAATATAAAAGCAAATGAAATGTTTCTTCCTGGAAGGATGGCTTTCATCTATAACATGGTACGTATTCCTCAACGGCTGTTTAGTCCACTTCATTGTTGCTAATGCCATTTGCCATTGCATTATAATTTTTTTCCCCTTTTTGGAACATTGGGCTTCTAATCTTTAGTATGTTATCATACAAGAACCACATTTTAACTGCCACATGGCCTAAATTCATGAAAGAGATTTCAGGATTGAATTTGAGCTTCACCACTGTTTAATTCTCGTATTTTAAATTGTTTCTGAAAGAATAGGTTTAGGTAGCCTAATCTTATATTTGTTATGTTTGTGTAGTCTAGCATCTAATTTTTAGAATAATTAGTTTCTTCTTGAGTCCATAATACTTTGATTGCAATATATTTGCTGCAATAAAAATAAAACTTGATACTACTCAGTTTAACATAGGTAATCTCTCTTATGTAATTGTGTATGTTATGTCGATTAATATTGTGTCTGAACAATATTAACATTAAAATTACTATTTCAAATGGGATACAAAGTTCAAATTTAGGAATATAGTTATCTTCCATTCTTTTTCTTCTTCTTTATTTCCTTCTTCCTCCTTCAATTTGCCACGGATACCATATGTTAGAATGTTGGTATGGTTATGGATGCACAATGTTGATATAGAGTGTAAAAGGGGAGGCAGAAGTTATATAGGGTGGGAGGTTCGAGCAAATAAGTGTTGTTAGGTGGGGTGGGTAATGAGGAGAATTAGAATTACTTGTAATATCAAATGTAACATCAATTTATAAAAAGACCTCATTTTTTCCTTCTTCTTGGATTGCTTAGGCTGATCACCTTGACCACTTATGCTGATTGCCCAGACCACTTAAGTGGATCTCCTGAACCACACAGGCAAACTTCCTAAACTACTTATGTCTGGACCACCTTGGCGGTTCTCTTATGCGCTTTTTAAAAGTGTTGCCTAATAGTGATTGTCTAACAACGATTAGGTGGAGCGTCCTTTGCCAAAGCCGCCTAGGTGTCTGCCTTTTAGAATAATGATAAATAATATTCTTTGGCTTGAAGTTTAAAATATCATTATGTTCATAAGTCTTCTTAGACCACCCTAATCACATGCTTAGGTAGTCTTGATTTTTAAAAGGGGCACCTAGCAAGGCTTGCCTAGCTAGCAACTAGGCGAAACATCCATTGCCAAAACAAATTAGGTGGCCTTTTCCCACTTTTTAAAACAAAGATAAAATCATTCTTAAAATATCATTTTGTGCTAAGGTTTGGATCTTCCTTTGGAATGGAACAATTTTAACATTGTACCCAAGACATTTCTCTACACATGAAAGTGTGAAATTTGAATAAGGTTTACTCTTTAATCTTCCTCTTGTTTTCTTCCAAAATTGAAACCAAAACGAATCAGCCAAAGAGTTATAAGGACAATGGAGCTCCTAAAGAAAGACGAAGAGTAGAAAGAACTCTACCGGTACAGAATTTAACTAATTAGCTTTAGTGAGTGGACTTGTGCCTATTCACTCAAAACAGTGGTGAATGGATTTGCTGGCTCATATGTGGCCAAAGCAGTTGGAGAAAGAGATTACCTCAGAAGCTAGCAAGAAACTCCAATCTCTTCTCTAATCACCCAAGCTTAATAGTATGCTATATTGATACTCGACATACCGAACATGTGTGCCGAGATGAATTATGAATTATACTTGTTTAATCCTCTTTTGCTTTGATTTTTTATTCTAAAATTTAGACATATCAATTATATAGTTGAATTAGAATGAGTCTTGTTCAATTTTTTATTTCAGTGTGAGTATAATTCAAATTTTGCTCGTTTAATTTTTCTTCCACTTGTTTACTTTTACAAATAAGGTTAATTAATTAATCTATCCTATTTTTTTAAAAACTTTTTGAAATTTAACCGATTTTTTTTTACGTATAGTCTAAAACTTTTTAGCATTTATTTTAACCAAACATATTAACTTTATTTCTTTGTATTGTATGAATGATGACATGAGTCTCTTAATTAGAAAATCTCATTAATCTCCTTAATTAGAAAATATTGCTACTTCATGTCCACGACAATTGATACTTGTCTACCTCAAGTCCACTCTCTGTCACCCATTCTTCTTCTTTAATCGCCTTGTATTTGCACTCGAACAATTGATTTCATCAAACAATGATTTGTCTGACGAGCTTGTGATACTGTGCAAATTGATTAATAGACTTTCAGTGTCATTAAGAACCAAAAATAGCAATGAAGATCTTGGTTGTAGATGAGTTTTAGCTGCACTATGATCATTTACTCTATAACTTCGCCAGGGATTGTGACAACAATGTCTTTACTGACAAAAGAAGGCGTTGAGCATAATAGTCGAGCAAGAATTGGCTAAGGATTGAGGAGGTGGGATAGAAGGGTAGAAGACAAAGGAGAGGAAGAGTATGTGGAGAGCTTAATTTGGTGTTAAGATTTACATAATATCATTTGAAATGGATTGAGATAAAAAATTTCACATCCATGCATTTATTTATCCCTTGTAAACAAATGAAATTAAAATGTTTGGTTGAAAATGATATATCTTAGAAAGTTTGGGATAGAAGTAAATAATTTTTTAGAGAAATATGAAAAAAATAAAAATATGAGGTAAACTCATAACCAAGTCTTAGAGTTTAAAAATAAGACAAGAGATTAGATAATTAATATTTCAGAAAAATAAATTATAAAAAATAACATACATTAGTTGAATTCATCTAAATTTATTTTGAGCCGAAGTTTGTGATGTGTCATATACTCTTGGCATGGTCATAATGAGAGAGAATATCCCTACTAGCCGACCATTATAGAGTTTCCATAATTACTAAAATGGTATGCTTGGGATCAAGGATAGAAATTTCATGCCAAGTCAGTTGAAATGGGTGAAACGTACCGCTTCACCCGCTGACCGACACCGGCACGAACCTAGCATCAGTCTTGGAATCGCGACGTCCACGACCGCGCCGAAGGG
>JBBPFP011030153.1:0-13223 GCA_037974795.1 Kaempferia galanga | reverse complement strand
CGTGAGTGACCATTGACTTTTGGATTACTATATTAAATAGGGATATCTTATAAATAGACATCTTTATAATCTCATAATACACCATCAAACAGAAAAATAAAATTCTTCTTCTCCTCCTCTTTTTATTTTTATTTTTCTATTTTATAGATATTTTATAATACGTAATTCTTTTTAGTTATTTTAGGAGGATGCTTAAAGATTATTATACACATTTAGTTAATTTTAAAATTTACAAAAATTATTTTTAAAGTATATAATTGATTTTGTATGAATTTATACTAACTTTGTCACCACCCAAATTATAATAATCTGATAGTGCCTAACAAAGCCGCGATATTTAATTAGGATCCGGAAAAAGAACGGGCGAATTAGCCGGTCCGGCTCGACAAGGGATAAACCATGAGTTGGGCCGGGTCCGAGCCTGGCATCATTGTTCACTTTTGTAGCATTGCAAGACGACCTGGCCCCTTTGTACTCTTTTTACCAGCAAAGCTAGGGCTCGCGAGGTCTTCTTATTCGTCGCGATCGATCGGTGATTAGATCACGGCCCCCGATTGAGCGGTAGCAAGCCACTTTCACCCCTGCGCAACAGCGAGGAGGAGTCAGGAGCTCTGATTGACCTCCCCGGCGGCGGCCGTCTCACGGGTATGTTCAATTTTCGTCCTTTTTTTCTTCTTCTCCGACCCTTCTGCCCATTCCGACGTGTATTACGTCTGGCGAAATCCTCACGGGGTTATTTCCCGCCGTTTCGAGTAAGGGAAAGATGACTTTTTTTTTTATGATTATTGACAGGAGAGAAGTGGGAAGAGGTGGATGCTTTGTGGTTCTTTCGATGGATTTGAATGCGTCACCTTTGCCTGAAGAAGATGAGCAGCCTTACGTGGAGAAGTTGGAGGGTGAGGTCGTGCATGAAGAAATTATCGAATCTGCGGTGGCCACAATGCGTCGGGTATGTACTGTTCGTCCTTCTGCACACTGCCGTCTTCTAACTATCACCTTTGCGTCACTTCATGTCATGGTGGATTATCCTGTTAAGCACCCTCGGTAATTTTGTATTTTTATTTTTAATTTGTTTATTTAGTTCATTGCCTGAAACCCAAACTGTTGCTCTTCAAACATGCTTCTGCCCCTTTTGGTTGAATATGATGTTATAGTAAAGCTAGTTTCCTATTTCCTTAAAATCATTAGGTATAGCTTGCCTTGCACTTCGTAAGGCCATCCTTTGAATGGGGTTTGGGTCTTTTAGAGAACAACATTTTTTTATGGAAAGTGTTCATATTAGTTATATTGGGTGGCTTAAGATTTTTGACAGTTTTGTTTCGGAATTATATATGTAAATGATCTTTTATTATAGTTTAATTTGCTGATTGAGTTTCTTGCTGATGAGTAGGAGCGGGAAGAAAGGCGTCAGAAGTTGAAAAGAGAAAACCATGATGAAAGTCATCGATATTCCCAACAAGCGAGAAACAGTTACATGTCCCAGAGTCGAAATACTAGACATCATGGAAGAGTTAAGGAGCTCCCTCAAGGTATTTTCTGAATTATTTGCTTTGTACTATGACGCTCTTACTTCTGTTGTTTGAGCCATCATATGCAGCTTTTAATGCTAGCCAAAGAGATAAAGATGAGCAATAAACATCAATTTTTTTTTTGTTGCAATCTCAATTTAGAGTTAATCAGAAACCATATTTTGGGATCATAATGAATCATATACAACTGACTGGTAGTGCCTTTTCAGATTAATTATGCTTTCATTAAGTCTGCATCTGAAATGTTAATAAATAGGAAAATGTATCAAAAGTTAGCAACATTGCATTTTGGTTATGACATTTCTACCTTGGAAAGCTATTGTGTCCACAGGGTTGAATCATAGGTTGAGATTATTACAATCCAACAACCTATAAGTGCAATAAATTTTGAAAATTATATTCAGAATTTATGGTTTATCATAGTTACTAAATAGATTTTTTATTTTTATTTTTTAAAAAACTTTTTGAAGATTGGATATTGATTACATTTATGCCTGGCTTTCTTACATTCGATATAAATATTGTGGTAAATTTTGTGTGTATATATTGTAAAATTAGGGTTATTTTATAGGATGATAGACTCAATAAACTATGGCCGTATTTTACTTATCAGATGAATACTTTTATGCATTTATAACTAAAATAAGCAAACATGTGTTAGAGAATTTAGTTATAGTAGCATAACTGTAATGTATAAAAGAATTACAATGGAATTTTTGATAATTTGCATACATTTGTAATCTGCATGTGATATTCTTGATGTTTTTGTTATCTATTCCTTATGTTATTACCTTCATATTTTTATTCTTATGGGTTTTTGGGCTTTGCCAAGTCTCCATTCGGATTCTACCTCGAACATTTGCAGTTCCTTGACTTCTCCAAAATCTCACTTCAATTTTCTTCTCACAACAGTAGCACGTACCTCAACTTCATCCACCTCAATGTCTCATGCATGATGTATCAACACGACTTGTCCATTTATAGTAGTTTATATTCAGTGGAATAGATAAAAGCACTGGATTGTCATTGAATCCAATTGCAACCACAAAACTACTAGGGGTGTAATCAAGCCGAACCGAGCCGAACAGTAAGACGCTTGAGTTCGGGCTCGGTTCGTTATCCCTAAGCTCAGCTCAAGTTAGATTCGAGTTTTAGTTCTCAAGCTCGAGCTTGACTCATAATAAAATTAAATAGTTTGAGTTCGGCTCGAAAAAAGCTCGTTTAAAGATTAAACGAGCTTAGTTTAGGCTCGTTTAATATAATTAGCTATAATAATTAATAATATATTATTATATTTATTATTTATGTTATATTTAGTATATATATATATATATCGATAATAAGATAAACAAGCCTCTAAACGAACATGTTCGTGATCCTCTAAACGAACATGTTTGTGAGCCTCACGAATCAAATACTGTTAAGCTCGAGCTCGGCTCGATAATGTTTTCGAGCTTGAAATTAGGTTCGAGCTTGGCTCGTTAACTTAATCGAACGGACTTGAACGAACTTTTTTCAAACCGAGACCTGAATAGTTCGCGAGCGGCTTGTCTCGTTTACACCCCTAAAAACTACTCTACTGATTCTGTACTACTTGCCTGATTTAGGCATGGGTTTGCATGATTTTATGATTGTGAAACATGATGAACGTAACTACACTGGTTGTGGCACTGTTGTGACAAGTCTTAAAAGTTGAAAGTTTTGCTTTGAACAGAGGAAAGGAGCTTCCAAGTCTTTTGCATAGCATAATGTTATGCCCACCATACTTTGTTGGCTAATGTAAACAATCTTGGAGAATCAATTTAGTCAAGAATAGGACGTTGAGGAGGAGTGGAGAGTAATTAGGAGAGAGAAAAAAATGTTACTATGCATGTTTTGTTGGGTGCATCTTTGATGGATGATAAATAAATGAAGATGGTATCAATATGCTCTAAGATAATTTGTATATCGCACGGTGTCATAATCCAAATTAATTAAACTCAAAGGTGTAGAGTGTGAAGGGAGTTCCATATGGGCTCAGATCTTATTTAGGACATGTAAAAATCTGATCTTAAAAAAAAATGCAAAAGTATCCTATCTTTTCAAATCTAATTTTGATTTATGATTTATGCTTTATTTATCTAATATTTTTAACCAATAAAGTTTCCTGCCCACTTCCTATCCTTGCAAGGAGATGGTTGGATGGAAAACTCTACCTTTTCCCCTCCCCTATGAGGAAATCAAAACTTAAGGGAGTATTCCTAGTGTTTTTCCTTTGAGTTTCCCCCCTACTCTCATTCTTCGACTAGCTGGTTCCTTCGGTAATAGGAAGCATGGCCTAATGACTTGTGTATCACTAGCAATATAGACTTACCTGGAAGCTCGATGACGGGCTGAGAGCCTTGTTTTCTAACCAAAATAATTGGAGCATGCAGATTGGCAGATTGCTGCTGGTGGTTATTGTTCTTGTCATTTTCATCCTTGCACCATCTTAACTGTTTGGGTCTTCTTAATATGAAGAAGTGTGGATTTGACTATCATCTCAAGAATTTTTTCGTGGTTAAACACCAATGACCTTATGGTTGTGTTCAATCTTCAAATATAGTCAGTTGAATTTGATATGAACTATTAAGTTATGACCTACTTAAAAAGCCCATTTCAGTGACATTATCTTGTGTTTATGGTGACCTTTTATTTTCAACAACTTGTTTCTTTGTTCTTCCATAGTTCTGAAAATAGGTGAAGCTAATAGTAAGTCTAAGGATCTGTCAGAAGGATTAAATTCAGTGATCGTGCAGGAACTGGATGGTTACATAAACCTTCTGTCTTGATGCTACTTTTATTGGGCAAAATTTATTGAAAAGATTTTGAGTTAGTGTTTCTAGTCACTTTAACCTTTACATTTATAATATTCCTGAAATTGATGTAAAAAACGTTTAATTTCTGTCTTTTTTTCTGGAAGTTTCACATTTGAGGAAAATGAAGTCTGGTATTACCATGACAATCTCATTATGTCACTTATCATAGGCATAACAGAAATTAATGTAGTTGTAAGTTTACAGATTTTATGAGTTGCTAAATTGTGGTTTTTAAATTTGAAGGATTAGTCAAGATTTTTTTTCTTCAACATCCACTGCCGGTATTTTTTTCCCTAGAAACTATTCAGTAATGGAATATGATTTTCCTAAAATTCTACTAAATTGTGATGTATTAATATTGGTCTTCATTTTTGTTATCAGGTTGGATAGACTGTCCTTCATTTGGTCAGAACATTGGTCTCATAATTCCTTCCAAAGTTCCTCTAGATGAGACCTTTAATGAAAGTGTGCCACCTGGAAAAAGATATTCTTCAAAACAAGTTATTAATAAACTAAGAAGTCAAGGACGCGAAGTGAGTTGTATGCTTTGTTGACAATGTCTGTTTATGATTTCCTTTTTGTTTTACGGGAGTTATGATCATTTAAGAAAGATTGCTTCCTCTATCATTAAAATACAAATTATGTTTTACTTAACAAATCAATTTTTGTCCTTTTGTACTATAAAAAATCTTCCAGTCCTCTGTTTCTGCATCTTAGAGTGTCTGACAATGTTAGATTTTATTACATCATTGTAGTAGTTAAAATATTCAGTTCATTGTGTAAAGATCCTATATTAGTTTGTTTATAGTTATCCATGAATTGGAGATAGAATCAAGACGAACACTTAACTGTAACTTGCTTTGCATATTCAAATAAAACCTCGAAACAAACTACTTTTGCTATGCCATAAGGATTATTCTATTGTCTAAAACGATTGCGAACTAATACCAAAATGATCATTTCCCTAGGAAAAAGAATGAGATTACTATCAATGAAACTAGGTGTTTAACTATTCTCCCTCAGAGAGGAGAACTAGGGTCTGTATAGTTCAAAGACAGTCAATTAATTAAATTAGATATTTCATTACACACATAAAAAACCAGTCCCATAACCATGACTCATAGGCTTACAGTTACTCATTTATTCATGTCATAATTTGGACCTTTATGTTCTAGTAATCTTGTCGCCCATCAACTTTTCTATTCCTTTCTGATACAATACTGCAGAGTTAATAACCTTTCTCACCTGTTCTTTAAGGGTAGTAGGTGTTTAGGATCCACAGAATTCCAATTATTCATGTGGTGAATGTTTGGTATCCTAATAATATAAGCTATTAAATTTAGCTGGTTGGCTACTTATCATTATTCTAATTTCTTATCTGAAACTATGGCTGTAGTGCAGCTATGCTCAACATGTTCCTTTATGCCTGTCATGATTCAAAAGATATCAAAGGCAGAAACTTACCGGTTTTAATGCTGTAAAAGAATATTAGAACTCGTGGAAAATACTAATGTTCTCAAATTTACAATATATTTTTATCATACAATTATAAAACACTATTTATAAAATTGCATATAGAGAAAAAATGCTAATTATGTTAAGAAAATGGAGATCAATTCAAATATACATGCACTATGTCATAATGACTATTCGATACATGCACTATGCCATAACACTCTTGCTCTATCTATGTCTTAATATTTTTTGCTCATATTAGGTTGGACCCTAACACCCTCTGAAACTAAAAATACCATAGCATCTGAAGAGATAAAATGTTAATTATGTTAAGAAAATGGAGATCAATTCAAATATACATGCACTATGTCATTATGACTATTCGAAACATGTACTGTGTCCTAATATTCTTACTCTATCTATGTCTTAATATTCTTGCTCATATTAGGTTGGGCCCTAACACCCTTCTGAAACTAAAGTACCATAGCATCTGAAGTTTGTGCGAGTAAGAGGCAGATGAGCAGATGCAGTAAAAGAAGCATATGGGTGGATGTATTAGACTAAGCAAATGAACCAGTGATATAGATGATGCAGATGATTATAAATGTTATTTGAGATAAAAAGGATTGATAATCTTTATTAAAGAGTGAGACATATTTATATACAAACTAGAAATTTATCTTAGAAAACTATAATTAGGCTAATTGTCAATTATCTAATTGACAGATATATTAACTAATGTGTGTGTATTCTCCTTCAAATTGGACTATAGATATTAATCATACCCAACTTGTTACAAAGATAATCAACCTGTAGTCTAACTTTAGTTTTAGAAGGTTCTAGTTGTTCTTTTTGTAGTAGTCAAACTTGGCAAACCCCAATATGGATTGATCAAATTGGATTGAGATAGACAAGTGATTCTAGCTATATCTCAAACATGTCTGATGATGACATTCAGTTAGGATCTTGATGAATATTGAATGAATCAAGTCAGAATTGGGATGATCTGACAATTTTTGACTTTACAAATAATCATGATGGTTATTCATAGGCCATCCGTCCAAGCCAACAGATAGAAAACCTCTTAGTATTGTGTGTATTCAAGATATTCTTTATTGCTTTGGAGTCAAAATTTTAACTAGAAAGTTTCTATGAGTTATTGGATACATTCAGCAGATGTTTCATCAATTTTTAGTTTGGGGAAGGTTGCCAGCTCCTTGTCTTCACATCTACTATGTTGTGTTGAACTTTTTTAGTATTTTCTTTGCCTCCTTTCTAATTTTCTTGTCTACTCCCTAAGGCAAATTATATTTAATTATTTATGGTGCTTTTCATCAGCTTGGATTGGTAATTGATTTGACAAACACAAGACGCTACTATTCACCATTTGAATGGACCAAGTTGGGCATTAAGCATGCCAAGGTAAGGAACTTATTTTTCCTCTCCCTACTTGTTAGATGGAGTTGCTTATAAAACCTTTTCTAATACAGATTCCATGTAAAGGACGTGACTCTGTGCCGGATAATGAATCTGTAAATACGTTTGTTTATGAGGTTAGTGCTCTATTACCCATTTGCTTTTTGATATTCTACCCTTATCTGGATAATATTGTTTAAAACATGATATCATGCTAATATAATTCAATCTTTCTTCATGATTCTTAATGTTCTTTCTCCTCAGGGAAGTGATTGTATTGGGAGTTCTAATGGTTCGTGTTTATCTATCTGTCAGTTTTCATGTTTGATTGATTACTTCTATATAAAACAAGCTAACTATGAACAATTTAGTTACTGTGAAACTATGCAAGTTTGTGAATTAATGTTTATGCTTCTATGAAGCGACAACAACCACAAAATAAGTTGTTAATTTGCTGCATACATCTTCCCACCATTTAGTTTTATTTATGAATATTTCTTGGTAACTCCAAGTGTTATTATATCGCTTATATTTCTAGTAGATTTTTTTTCTTTACTACATCCCATCACACCTCCGGTTTCAGTTGGCGCACCTTGTTTAGCGAAAACACATGGGTATCTATTACCAATCATGTCTTTTCTGTGCCTATAACATATTTATTTGCTTATTTTAGCTTCCTTAGCAACTAGATGCCCTTCTCATTAGTTGCAATCTCTGCTATGCTAACTTTAACTCTGCCATGTTTAAATGTCGAACCCCGCAAGCATGGCATTCCTACAACTGTCTTATGGGAACTTTCTTTTATCTTAAAGGTAAAAATATTAATATGGTTTGGTCGCACGACCTAACCAGCAGAAAATTAAGTCAGTTTTCAGCTTGGTTTAACATGTTTATGTACACATTTATGACCTGTATATAAAACAACAATACGGATGGGTAGAGCCATTTTACTCATTTATGACCTTCTTATCAATATAAATATTTTATACATATACATGAATACTTATATTTAAATGTATTCCTAAATTTACTTTATTCAATTTGATATCAGGTTTTGCAATATCTGTTCCGCCACAGACACTCAAAGAGGTATATTCTTGTTCATTGCACTCATGGCCACAACCGGACTGGTTTCATGATTATCAATTTCCTCATGCGGACTCAACGAATTCATGTTGCTGAAGTAGGTTATATTGCTACTTTCCTACCTAAAAATTGAATATGATTTGCCCTCTAAAGCCTTTGATCACTATTTCCTATTTCTTAAGCAGGCATTGCAAATATTTTCTCATTCACGTCCACCGGGAATATATAAGCAGGAGTATATTGAAGCACTTTATAAATTTTATCATGAAAGTCCGGAGAGCATTTTTTGTCCTCCTACTCCAGAGTGGAAAAGGTCATCTGATCTTGACCTGAATGGTGAAGCTGTGCAAGACGATGATGATGAAGATGGTGATACTGGAGATGGATTGTCTGTATGTGTTTCATGCTGTATAAATTCTTTGTCCTTTTTGTTTCTTTTCTTACAATGCTTTTAACTTTAAGTTCATAAAAAGTAATACTGGTGATATATGTGTTAGGAGTTTTGTGATATAATATATGAGATTATTCAGGCGGATATTTGTCTGTAGCACATAATGTTTTACTTTATGTTTCCTCTTTGTGACCCGAAGGTTTACTTCTCCGATGATATTAATCATATTGATTAATGAAGGCATTGTCTATCATATTGAAGTCATATGCTCAATTAATACAATTATGCACAGTTAGGAAAAATAATAGACTTTTCTGATTGACTCCGCATTATTGTTTCTCGGTTGAAGAATTTTTCATATTATATGGTTTTCATCTATCTATAGGCTTTGGCTATTACATGATTATTGTTTTACTTTGATGAAAAATAGGCCGGATGGAAGAAAATGATGCAAAATACTAGAAGAAAATTTTGTTTCTGTTGGTTGAAAATAGACTGAAAGTAGCAGATCATAAACATTCCAACTTTTCCTTAGTTTGTTTTCTTCGTAATATGGTCAGGAATGGAACAATGTTTCCTAGTAAAAAGTTACCCTATATACCACTTCTTATAAACCTCCTGTCCCACTTAAGGCAACTGCAAATATATGATGCCTACAATCACACTACCAATTTTTCTCTGGTGACCCTCAAAATCTGGGGTCTATAGCAATACAAACTCACATCCACACAAGCATGATAACACAAAGCCAAGGTTAGTAGTGCTGTTTTATCGAATATGAATTTCCATCTTTCTCTATTTCTCAAATGACAAAAGGAACACTCCAAAATAAATTTTCGTCCCCCAGTGTCAGCAAACCAAGAAAATAAATTATCATCTTTTATTAGTATCTCCCATCGTTCCTATTTCCTCCATCCACCCTATTTTTAGTGCTCATAAATAAATACGACCTTGTATCGCTTGGATATTTTCTTTATAAGATGCTGTTCATTTTTATGATTCTTTGGCTTGTTTTGAAACATGGTAAATCTACTGTCTTACTGGTCCTTTATTTACTTGGGAAGTGCTGGAGTTTACACCTGCTTTCTTTTTCAGGTGGATATGGATAATAAAGTCTTAACAAATGATGATGTTCTAGGTGATGCAATTCCTTTTGACCAGCAAGATACCATGCGTCATCTTTGTTACCAATTCCTTGACTTAATTCCACCAACGGTATTAATGTTTTGACTTTTCCCATAACTTGTAAAACAGTTGCCACTTCTTTTGGTCATGTGCATTGGAAGGTCACAAGATGATATTGCATAAGCGAGATGAAATACCTGTGATCACATTGAATTTTAGATCATAAGGTTCCCTATGTTGTTTTGTTTCTAGAAACTTTGCAAATTATGATTCAACTTCTTTCTAAGCTTGCTTACTTTTCTTTCCTGGTCTCTCTCTCTCTTCTAAACTTTTTTCTCCGCACTAGGCTATCTTCTGTTTCATCCTGTGACTTTTTTTAGCTTGAAGCCGATTCTTTCTCATTTATAATTAGAGTTTACCTAACTCAATTTTAAATAGCTATAATATGCAACAAATTGTTAAAACATTATTTTCATGATATGATTTTGCCATCTTATTAATAATTTACTTGAAGCTGACTCCACCTAGTGGGATAAGGCTTGAGTGTTGTATTAATGATTTACTTAATCAGATACTTTCTTTCTGTATTATCTCTTATTATATCTGAGATTTCATCCTTGGTTTGTAGGGAAGAGCAAACCTTCAATTTCCTGGCTCACATCCTGTTTCTCTCAACAGGTCAGAGTTTATTTTGGACTTTTGTACTTAACATGCTAAACCTGACATGAAAGGGATGGGTAGTAATTAATGGGAGGAGTAGCACATTGTTTTTGTCAGTCTAGTGTGAGCATTAGAGGTGTATAAAACTGATAATTTGTAGGTTCTCTGCAATAGTTTTTTGGCCGTGTATTCTTATGATTGTTTCATGTTCAAGATTTTGCTCTTTGCTATAGAGAGTATCCTACATGTGGTTATTCCTTCTTTACTTTATTACACTTGATGGAATTTAGATCCCAATCTTGAATAAGCGAGACATGTATCCTTGTGTGAATCATATGGCTTACAGTGACTTGACCATGTGACATGATTATACAAGTTTTTAATGTGCACAAATTGGATGTTAAAAGAAGTTGTTTGTTTCATAGTCCACTGTTGATGCCCCTCTGTTAGTTTTTTACTTTGCCATCGAGTCTATTTCTGCTGTAAAACAGACTTATTTAAATGTCATTCTTTGGAGTGAGCTAGTATGAACGATAGGCAGAAATTGCCATGGTATTGGCTTCACTTTTTTGATGTACATTTTTAACTGTATAGTTAATGACATGTTGTGAAAATAATCTATTCATCACGCAATACAATTATGTGCCGACACAGGAAAGGGTATGCTAGCATTCAATTGCTGATGAGTTGTCAAATCTTTTGTACTTTGATAAGCATAGTTAGTGGAGCTCCACATCTCTCTCTCTCTCTCTCTCTTCTAGCAACAATAAGGTTGTTACCATATGACCTAGACGTTACGGGTTTGAATTTCGGAAACAACCTCTTGCAAAGCAGGGTAAGGTTGCATATAATAGACCCTTCCCCTTCCCTAGGAACCTGCATGAGTGGAAGTTTCGTGCATTAGGTTGCCCTTTTTTTCTAGTTTACAAATATCCATTTATATGGTAGAAGAAATTAATCTGATTCTCTCTCTATTTTTCATGAAGGGATAATCTGCAACTACTAAGACAAAGATACTACTATGCTACATGGAAGGCTGATGGAACACGTTACATGATGTTTATTAGTACTACTGGATGCTACCTAATTGATAGAAATTTTTGTTTTCGGAGAGTTCAAATGAGGTTTCCCCTGAAGAATGCTGCTGAGGTACACCTGTTCTAACTTGTTATGCCACATTCTGTAGCTTTATATCTTACCTAATCTGTTTGTATATGCATGATCAATCTTTTTTGATGAAAGGGTTTCCACAATGACACGCTCATTGATGGGGAAATGATAATTGACGAAATTCCTGATGTGGGACGGAAGAGAAGATATTTAGCTTATGATTTAGTTGCATTGAATCATTGCTCTGTTATGAAGGTATTGCCACTTTCCTTATGCCCCTCATCCTCTTTCCATGAACATCGTGATGTTAGGCTATCTTATTGTATCATGCTCTCATTCTAGTGTATATTCATGCTGGTCAATGTTTATTTGTAAAGAATTGATGCGAGGCAGTATATGTTAAATGTAAATATGCCATTAACTTGTGCTAAACTTAAGTAGGTTTATTTTCTTTTGATATCTTAAAATCATGAATTAGTTTTTTTAAGTTGTAATCAACTTTAACATGTCTATCATTATTGTATAACGCTCTTAATTTTATTTTCTAATACTTTATTAGTTATAATTAAGTACAAAATATTTTTATAATTGCACAATAACAACCAAGGCTCATCTCACTAGGTGGGGTTGGCTATATGGATTCTTTTACACCATTGAGCTTTATTTCCTACTATATCATTATCTATACTTAAATAAATTTTATCTTGTTTTATTGTTGTTAACGAAGTTTTTTTTGGATTTTCTCTTTCTCATTTGATATCAATGTTTGTCATAGTTTCACATCGCGTAACTAGAGCATTTATTGGTGTCTAAGTACATGCCCGTACCATCCTAAACGTGTCTCTTAGAGTTTTTCCTCAATAGATACAACTTTGACTTTCTTTCTAATGCTTTCATATCTTATTCTGCCCATCCTCGTATGTTAACACATTTATCTTAACATACTCTTCTCTGTAACTCTCATCTTTTGCTTATGTGCTCGAGTTGTAGCCCAACATTCAACTCCATATAACATAGTAGGTTTGCGGTTTTGTAGAACTTTCCTTAAAGTTTTAAAGGTACTTTATGATCACATAAAACACACAATGCTCTCTATTTCAATCATCTTACTTGTATTCTATGTAAGACATCTGTCAATCCCTTAATTGTTTGTAAAAATGATCCTAAATATTGAAAGCTCTTAGTTTCGAACAACTCGTCATCTCCTATCCTAACAATTGTCTCATTACATCTAATATTGCCAAACTTAAATTTTATATATTTTGTCTTTATTCTACTAACCCAATATTCTAGTTTAGCATTTACTCTTTTACGTCTTTCATCTACTAAAACAATATCATCTGCAAGCAATATACACCACAGTACTATGTGCAGTGAGTTCATCTATAATTAGTGTCAAAAGATAGGGACTTAGAGTTACTCCTTGATGTAAACCCTTCTTCACCCAATACTTGTACTTCTATCTTCTCCTTGAATGTATTTTGTTTTTTATCCTTTAACTTTCACCACTTAATTTCTTGTATATATTTTCTTTCTATTGAAACTATGCTTTAGGTGTAGATTCAACACTCCTAACATATGTTGGGTAGTTAAGCTTTCTCCAGGAATGACTTT
>JBBPFP011030045.1:0-13225 GCA_037974795.1 Kaempferia galanga | reverse complement strand
AAACTTGCGGGCGACTCGCTCCTGGGATGTGGTGGCCCCGTGGATGCGGACGAGATAGGTGCGGCCGTTGCCGGAGACGACGTCGGCAGAGAGCCAGGAGTAGGAGTCGCCGTCCCACCGCTGGACCTCGACCTCGCTCCCCTTCCTCAGCAGCATCTTCGTCCTCTTGTTCGCCGGCGCCTCTGCCATCGCGCGTGCGCTCGATCTTTTCTTCCTTGTCGGTTGTTTAATTTGTGATTTTTGTTGGTTTGTATGGTATTTTATAGGCCAGTTCGCGGGTTTATCTAACGGAGGATATCAAATAATTAACTACTATTCAAATGCTGATTGATGATTTACCCGCTCTTTAAATTGAAAACTTTGATTTTGGGACTAATTTAACAAGATTAAATAATTTTGAAAAGAATAAAATTTGATTAATCTATAAAAATAAAGTGTTTCTTTTTAAAAAATAAAAGAAAGAATTTCAAAGTTACTTTTGTGCCAATTCAAATATGGATGCGTTGGTAGTGTGTACATATTTTATTATGCTGTTGTAGGGGGTATCCATTGTTTATGCTCTTTATTTTTCTTATTGTAAAATAGGCACTACATTTTTTTTTTTTTTTTAAGAATTCCAAAGTATGCTATCATAGAGAGCTCCGATTGTACATAGAGAGCTCCGATTATACCCATTTCAGCTCCTGTAGATTTCTAATGTTGCAAAGAGTTTAAATATGCTATTTATTTTAGCTTCTTTAAATTTATTAAAAAGTTATCCACATTTTTGAATCTCATTCATTATTTAATGATAGACATTAAAAAGTTAAATATCTTATGCATGAGCCTAATATGGGGTCCCTATGCGTGGGTATGATATAATTTGCATATCAGATCCACTTTATACTTGCATGCACGTAAAAAACAGAGAGAGAGGAAAGACAATAGAGAATAGTAAAATAAGAGAGAAAATAGAAGAGAAAGAAAGAAAATGATGAGAAAAAAAAGAAATTAAAAAAAATTATCAAGAGAATAAAATAAAAAATTTACTTAGAAAAGATAATAAATATAATTGATAAATTTAGAATTCTTTAGTAAAAATCCGAATTACAATAGAAAAGAAGAACAAAAACAAACACAACACTTTTAAACGTTGTTATTTCTTAATACGACTAATTTGCCCCTCCGAAGAATCGTCCATGGCAATCCCCAAATTATCATTTAACAGACGGCGATCCATGTTCACTTTCACGCCGCAAGAACTGGGCAGAAGACTATGGTGGCGTGCTTCGCGATCTGCAAGCTGAACTGCCCTCCCTTCTCCGCCACGTCGATCTTCTCGGTCCCCGGAGGCGGCACCATCTCGAACTCCTTCACCAGCTTCCCCACGACGAGCCCCAGCAGCGGCATCGCCAGGATGATCCCGGGGCAGCTCCGCCGGCCCATCCCGAAGGGTAGGAACCGGAAGTCCACCTTCCCCCCGCCCAGCACAGCACCCACCTCCTGCTCTTCCTCCAGGAACCTCTCCAGCCGGAACTCCTCCGGCCGCAACCACCACTCCGGGTTGTTCCCCAGCCACCACGCGTTCACGATCACCTTGGTCCGCTTGGGGATGTCGTGCCCCCCGAGCTTCGCCGCGTCGAGGTTCATGTGGGGGACCAGCAGCGGGATCGGCGAGTGCAGCCGGAGCGTCTCCTTCACCACCGCCTGCAGGTACGGCAGCCGCGGCAGGCTTGTCTCCGTCACCGGCTCCTCGCCCAGAACTCGCTGAAGCTCCTCTCGGAGCCTCTTCTGACAACTCGGGTGGTTCACCAGCTCCGCCAGTGCCCACTCCATTCCCCACAACGTCGTCTCTATGGCTGCACTCCACATCCATCAATCGATCAATCACTGGTAAGTGTAAGATTGATTTATGCTCAATCCATAATTCAATTGATTACCTGCAACGTTAATGTTCTCGACGATGTAGATGACGTTGTCGGAGCTGATCTCTCCGTTCATCTCGGCTTCGAGGATGTAGTCCATGGCGCACCTCAGCCGGTCGCTGCTTCCGTCTCTGGCGGACATCACCTTCCTGTTCCGAAATTGAAAAATTAGGGCAACATCAAGTCTTTTCGTGGTAGCGGTATCGATTCCAACGATTTGGCCAAGTACCTTCTTTTCTCGACATAGTTATCGTTGAAGAAGGCGAGCCGGCGGCTCTGCAGGTCCCTGCATTTCTCCAAGTAGCCCTTCAAGAAGGGCCTCAGGATGGGGATGAAGTCGCCGTAGTTGTAATCGAAGCTCTGCGCGAGGCGACTGCGCTCCGAGTTGAACCGTGTAGCCTGCTGGAACAGAGGGTCCTCCGCCGACTCGAACCGCGCGTCAAACATCATCCTGTACATGATGTTGTAGAGCATGAGCTGGAGGCGGCGGCGCACCACTACGCCCTCCGCCGGCGCCGCCCGCAGGTTCTCCACCACCGCGTTCATCTCCTCCTCCCACATCCCCCGATACTGCGCCACCACCTTATTAGTGAAGAAGGGCATGGTCATGATCCTGCGCATCTTGCGCCAGTGGTCGCCATACTCCGTGAACACCATGTCCTTGCCGCTGTCGGTGAAGATGTCCCACACCAGGTTGCGCGGCCGCGAGCCGAACTCCACGCCCTGCGTGTGGAGCACCTCGGCGGCGAGCTTGGGGTCGGAGACCACCGCCAGGTTCCGCACGCCCAGCCGCAGCAGGAACACATCTCCGTACTTCTTAGCCATCCCCACCAGATTCCGGTGGTTGAGGTCGTTCCCCACCTGGAGCCAATTGCCGAAGACGGGCAAAGCGACGGGGCCCGGCGGAGTTTTACCACCGCCGCCGCCATGAGTCACGAAAAAGAACGAGAGGACGAGAAGGGGAATGCACGCCACCAATGGTAATTGTCCGAACTTGACAAGGTAGGCGGAGGCCACGGCGAGGAGAGTGAGGGCGGCGAACTTTGCCACGGATATCGCCATGGGAGTGCTCGACGAAATGCCTCAACGGGTTGGATTATATTTATAGGATGAGTTTAGAACAACATTAATGTTTGGCATCTGTGAGTATCATTATTAATTAACTATTTAGATAATTAATATATTAATAACTTGATTAATGGGCCAATGGTTTTGAAGGGGTAAATCCATGGGCAGGAAACAAGGTAGACAGAAAGGCAGAAAAGTCAAAGAAATACCTATGTCTAGAGTTGAGTGGGTATTAGGTGGGTTAGAGGGGATGCGACTTTGTTGATTATTTTACAGTGGAACAATTCAAATATCAAAAATATTTAGAACGTGTTCAGTAGGAATTGGTGACGAGTATATTTAAGAATTAATATAATTAAATAGGTCAAAATCGGAAATAGTGGTTTGCTCTCTGCTTCGGTGGCTTAGGTGAATAATTTTTTTTTACTTGTTTTCTTTAGAATATTATTACATTCTACCCATATTCTCCCCTTTGTGTCTCGATGAGCTATGAGCTTCTCGTTCACTATTATCTTGCAAGGTGGACGCACCTTCTTCTCGGCCAATGTCATTTTCTTTTGCAGAGCCGGCCGCCGGTTGGCTTCCTGTTGCGGTTTCCTTGGAGCCGCCGGCGGGGTGTGCCAAGTATTCAAGCGCAGTCACCACGTCGCTAATCAAAGGCCGATTGGTCGCGTCCTCTTGTAGGCACATCGCCGCGATCGCGAGAGCTTGGTACAAGCCCTTCAAGGGGTATCTCCCGTCCAACAATGGATCAGCCATCTCCACGAATCTCCTTCTATCCTTAAACCTTGGTTCTGCCTGCTCCAACACACGGAATTCGATCAAGATCAATGCCGACAATCGTCGAAAGAACTGATTTGCAAAAACCGAAAAACAGGACACACCCAGTGGATGAGATTCTGCTCGTCTGAAGGTTTCGACAAATCGATAGCTCTCCTCCCTGTTATTATCTCCAAAAACACGACCCCGAAGCTATAGACATCGGACATCTTGGTCAGCTGCCCTGTGAGTGCATACTCCGGAGCACAATAGCCATAGGTGCCCATCACCCTCGTCGAGACGTGGCTCTTATCCCCTGTCGGCCCGACCTTCGCAAGGCCAAAATCGGATAGCTTCGGGTTGTACTCCTCGTCGAGAAGGATATTAGACGCTTTGAAATCTCTGTATATCACCGGAGGATTCGCGGAGTCGTGCAAATACTCCAATCCTTTCGCTGCTCCTTCGGCTATTTTCATTCTTCTAAGCCACTCTAACGGCTTCTTGTTTATCGGAAGATCTGTACGACTCAATTCGATCAAAATAGGTTAAACCGACACAGAAACATCATCTATATCTATATTCGTGGTTTACCGAGTAGATGATCCTCTAAAGAGCCCAATGCCATGTATTCATAGACTAAGATTCTTTGATCTCCTTCAGCACAATAGCCAATTAGGTTGACAAGGTTTGGATGGTGCAGTGAATTCAACATGACCACTTCAACAAGGAACTCTCTGTTCCCTTGCAAACCGTTCCTCTCAAGCTGCTTAACCGCTATATTCTGCAAGAAGATCGGAAAAATGTAAAGAAAAAAAAAATCGATAAATAAATAAAGATCATTTGCAGCTCTTTCTCGGATTTCAGTACTTGGTTTTTGTCCTCGAGATGACCTTTGTAAACTCTTCCAAAGCCACCTTCGCCGAGGAAGCATTCCGCTTTGAAGTTGTGAGTAGCAGCTAAGAGTTGATCAAACGTAAAAATAACCAGGGAATTGGGGTTGTTCCTAAACCGCAAGATTTCCTCCGCGGTATCTGCACATTTTTGGCGCCATTCATAAATTTGAGCTACAAGATCTCATGAACCATGTGGCCACATGAAGAGATCCTCACCTGAGGCAAGTGAGAGGTTATTGACAAGCGAGGTCAACGGGTTGTGATATACTCTCGCCCGGTCTCCTTCAGTAGAAGTCCCTTCTCGTAGATCGGATGATTTGAAGCAACAAAAGAAGCCCATCAAACCTTTCTTCTAAAACTTGGCTTTCAAATCAAAGCCGGAAGAAGTTATGCTAATCAAAGAAAAAAAATTATATATCTAATGTACTTATGTGGATCAACTAAATAGTCGATCCACATAGGCGAAACATCGTCGGCAATAACACACCGAAAATGATCCCGCTACGACGACGATGAAACTCTTGGATTCATTTCTTCCAATAGAATGTAGAAGAGGAAATAAACAATGAACGACACAGTTCGTCCTACTAAACTCAATTACTTTTCCAACAATGCACATGCTAAATTTAAGACTACCTCTAAGAGTTGTTTTTCTTTTTGTTTATTTTTAACAACTAGAAAGCTAAATGCAAGGGATACCATCAATTTATGTATTAAACATCTCGAAAGAAAACCATCATTCTTCAAGTATGATTCAATATACGGCTTTTTAACAATATCTAAATTGTAGGGGCTATTGAAAAATTGAAGTAATTGTTTGGGGTTAAATAAAATGTTCATTTTTTTTACTTAAACCCTAATATTTGATATATTTTTTACCAATACGACAGAAGGCCCTTGGGAGTTGTGATTGGTTATTTCTTAACTATTTATTTTCGTTTGTAGAAAGGAAGCAAGAATCGCTCTGCTTCTGCCACTTCCCCCTTCTCTTCGCTGGGAGAACGGTGCAAGCCAGAGGCGAGAGGTGCTTCCCCATTCCCGATTCCTTCACCCTCGCGCCCATCCATCCCTCTCGATCCTTTGATTCTCACCAATCCGCCCCTCGATCGGCCGATCCCGAGGTTTCCCCTCCATTCGACCACTTGACATGAATCCGAGGTTGAAGCTGCAGCAGCAGCAGGCCCTGATGCAGCAGGTCATGCTCCAGCAGCAGCAGCAGCAGATTTACCATTCCGGGGTCTTGGCTGCCGCCATGTCGCAGGTGAGGCCGCCATCGTTATGCCAGTTTATTATATTTCTTTGTAGATAGTGATATATCCAAGCACGAAGTATCCTCGATCGTTGTCAAGTAAACATTCATGTATTGAGCCGGCTTTAATTCGCCCCGTCGATTGTTGTCACCTTGTCTTGAGATTGTACACATATTTATAGGAGTCATTTGACCACCCATGCCCTTCACAAGCATTCAAAGTCGAATGCATTAGATGGAAATTGAGGATTTTGATTACCATTTAGTTTCGAAAGAACAACATGGGGGAATCACATGTAACTTTTTTAAAGCCCGAAAATTTTCCCCTGTTCATGAATCACTGGTTCCAGTGGATTTGAATTGCATTACTGAATTTGGGTCTGGACATGCGTATGATAAAAATTGAACATCCTCAGGGCATCAAGGGTAAAATGCCTGGATTTTCTCATTGGACAAATTTCGGTAGGTAACGATCTGCAGGAAACATATTCCTATTTTCATTTTGGCTGTTTCTAATCCTTATAAGCATTTCTATTTCTGCATGATTGTATATGCTACTGCTCCACCCTTCTACTTGTGTCTCACGCTGAGGTCATTCCTTGTGCCCTGAATGCTTCCCTGCTTAACAAGTGCCATTTTTCTTTTTGATATTTACTTTAGCAATATCATGACTCTTGATGTCACATCGCAACTATACAACAAAATAAAATGTGGCATACGTACTCAATTAATTAGCCAATACGTAAAGCGACAAATAATTAGTATCATTTCAATATTTAGAAGGTGACATTTAGTCAAGATGGTTAAGGGCCTTGAAAGTTGTTGCCAAGGTCTTGAGTACGAGACTTGCCTTCTTCAAAACAGAGGCTTGCCTTCTTATATATTATCTAAAACAGGTATCATAACAAATTTTAAAGTAATTTTATAATTAACTTATTTTCAGACTCTATTTATGTCAAAAAGATATTCACAGGCTAACTCCTATAAAAGTTCTTGTAAGAGCTAGAGTGATAAACTTACCTTTTAAATGCAGTGTCACTTGGTGCTTGCATCACTTTATTTTAAAAGAGGTTATTAACCACATTGAGTATTATTCAGACTCTTCCATCATAGTATCTACCCCTTAGTAATCTTGTTGTCATCAATCTCGGTACATGTTTCATTCGCTCAAGTTCTCTGTTACAAAGTGTCTGTTGCGTGGCATTCTTTTTACTGGGCTATGGAATGACAAACATGATGCCAGTTTGCTTGGATTTCAGTCATTATTTGCTGCGAGCCAGAAATTCTAGCTCTGTCACCTCTTTTTATTTTTATGTTTAGTTGACTGGAAGCTCTTATGCTTCTTTTATCATCCCTTGACATTTTATCCAGTTTGATATTTAACCATTATTCCTCAGACCATGCTCCTGGATTTTCATTTTTCCTTGTTCCATAATGATTCCACACATTTTTCCAGTCCTTTGATTGAGTGAAATTATTGTCTTTGTATCCTTTCCTAGATTTCAAAGATGGCATTTTTACAAAATTATATGTCTCCAAATGTAAGTGTTTGGATCTGCTACTCACTTATATAACATCTTGATTATGTAATTGCGAATCCAATGATTATTTTTCCATTTTTCTATGTTACTTTCTCTAGTTGTAGTTTGGCTATAATCTAAGGTGAAAGTTATGACTTGGATTTGACTGTTCCCTAAAACACTCTCCTAAAGAAGGCCTTTTGTACGGAGTTACATTTTCAGTATTCTACTATGTTTCACTCTAATATCATATGATTTTATCTCTAACATTTCTCTTGTGAATTATACACCAAAACAAGTGGTGGATGTGATTCCCACTTACATGTCTTCCACGAAGGGGTTGAAATTTTCAGCGTTGCCTTTACTTGGAGATAGATGTTGATCAATATCCCTTTTTTGTTTTACTAATATTCGGATAAGTTGATTTCTATTCTTGGATTTTACTGATCAGAACATGTAGTAGAAATTCCTTTGCATTTTTAAAATTTTTAGTCCCTTGTTAGGTTTCATTGCATAAGAGGATTCAAATTGGAATTCCATATCCGATTGTTGTTAGTGTTTTTCTGATTTTTTTTTTATTGTCCCCAGTTGTTAGGGTAACTATAGTTTCTCTAGTTGTTTTTTTTTCCTCTTTACATTCACATTTTGCAGATGGAACCTGTTCCAAGTGGCAATCTTCCGCCTGGTTTTGATCCATCCACATGCCGTAGTGTGTGAGTGCCTATTTTTTGGTTTGTTTTTCTTTGTTCGCCTTTCTTTTTTATTTCCTTTTACCCATTTTCTTTCAAAGTTCCAGCCCACTTGTTTCAAAAATTGCATATGAAGGTCATTTTGATAGCAACTTCCCAATGGGTAGACTTTGGTGAATGTCCTAAAAGTTTGCACGTTTAGTCTGTCCTAACTTCAGACTTCTTCGGGACACATTTTCTGTTAATAAGACATCATTGAAAATCTGGATTTTAATTCAGCTTTTATTAGAAAATACATTTTGCTTGATCGTTAATAAGACATTTTCTTGATCGTTCAATAAACATTTTCTGTATGTAATTTTAAATATTTCAGCTTGATCGTTGATTCTTTTTTAATTCCTTTGTTTTATTAGATATGTGGGCAATATCCATCAAAATGTGACAGAGAGCCTGCTTGCAGAAGTTTTTCAAAGTGTTGGTCCACTTGAAGGATGCAAACTAATTAGAAAGGAAAAGGTTTTTTTCCTGGATCACGTCTATTGCATCTTTTATCCTTAAGACGATGGGCCATTCTCTGTCTTCTTATTAGTATCACTGACTCCTTTACTTATTGAAGATGTGGAACGACAATCTTGTTTATTTGGCATCACTTAGTTTTTAGATTGAAATTCCAGATTACTTTAGTAAATTCTGGTCTGTGTTAAACATGAACAAGATGATTATTAAGCTATAGCTTGTCCTAGGTAGTTTTTTTTAGTTTATTCTATAATCAAACCTGTGTTAGACTGTGAACTGGAATGAAGACAAAATACAGTTGCATACAACATGTGGTTTTGTAAGTACGACTAAATTTGGATGGGAGTTCAGAAACAATGGATCTCCTAGTGGAACATGAGACCGTTTTCTAGCAATATGAACCCCTTGAAAAAAGCTTAATTAATGAACATTTTATAGTTAGTCCAGGAACTGGAACTTTTATTTTAAGTATATTGATTTTACTGGGCATGGTTTCTTATCTAAGATGATCTGCGTTCTATTGGCATCTCTAATATTATCTTTTAGGATTTTGTTCTGTGGTCAAGGTTGTCATCGGATATTGAAGATGCTAAAGCTGAATCATTATTTATCTTTTTCTGTTCCCCTTTTCTGTATACTGATTTTCCAGAGCCATGGTTTTTTGTCTTAGATGATCTGCATTCTATTGGCATCAATAATGGTATGTATAAGATGGGGTCCACGTGGATTAGGTAGTCCTTAGATATTGGAGTCCGTGATCTCTTGTCATTCCAGTAGGATTGCTGGACGATGGAGCTTAGGCAGCAAGCCATCATGCATGTTGAATTGTTTTAGTTTATTGCATCATGAACTCCGTGGTGGATGCTGATGGATGAATATTATATATAACATATTGTGTAACTAGATGCAACATCATAGTTATGCTCCGGGGAAAAAATATTTGTGTTGGTGATGGTTTAGGAAAAATCCTCACAAATTTTGCACCACTATAGTGAGGTAGGCTAAAGATTTCCCCATTATATATTAGTATTTGTGGCAGAAAATAAATTTCCAGGCTGATTCGTTCTGATTAAAAGCTTGAAAATCCTTACTGAGTTTAAGACATTAAGAGTATCGTATGGATATGATAATTTTGTGGTAAAATGACTAAGTGAGTATTGCAGAATATCTTTGGTTCAATCTAACAGGATTTCTATCCTTTCGAAGTTTTGCACTAGCAATTTGAAGTCTTACAGGGAAGGTGTCAAAGTGTTTGCAGGCATCTAATTTGATCTCTTCCCTTGTCCCCATTGGCAAATATTTTTCAGATTGGCTGCTCAAAGCGTGCATTATAGATAATATAGAATGGATTTCTTCCTTGTAGTACTCAACCAAGCAAGGCAACTTGGATGGTGAATCACCAGGTCTTGAGTAATGTTTGAACCGCTCATTGACTGATCAAATCCCATAAGAATCACATATTTCTTGGAATATTGTTCCTTTGAAATAGTATTTGCGATCTGCTCTAGTTGCTTGATTTATTGTCAGCATGTGAAAACTTCTACAGAGTAACAAAGGAAACAGAAATAAGTGCATTTTAATATTTGAAATTTCTCCTAATGTTGTTATGTCTCTGTCTGATCATGTATCATCTATTTTGTAGTCTTCTTTTGGGTTTGTTGATTACCATGATCGAAGATCTGCAGCTCTTGCAATCATGTCATTGCACGGACGACAGATGTAAGATCTCTTTAAGATGCGTGGTATAATTTTCCTGTATATGATAATTTTTATTTTGGATCTCTCATATTATTGAACTACTGCAGATATGGGCAGGCAATCAAGGTGAATTGGGCATATGCCAGTGGTCAAAGGGAAGACACTTCTGGTATATATTTCAGACTACCGGACCATTTTCTGTTGGGGGTGACCAGTACATCCCCAAACAATTTTCACTTGAACCTATTTGCTTTGAATTTCAATTTGAGCAGGACATTACCATATTTTTGTTGGTGACTTAAGTCCTGAGGTCACTGATGCAACACTTTTTGCATGCTTCTCAGTGTACCCTAATTGTTCGTAAGTCATTCACATGTTTTCCTTGTGCTCAGATCAGAATTATTTAGCTTATGACAAAGAAAGTAGCAATGCAAGTGATTAACTAATATAGAAGATAAAATTCAGGCATTTGCAAATCACTCTTGATAACTTATTTTCAATCTCTAGTGATGCACGGGTTATGTGGGATAATAAAACTGGGCGCTCTAGAGGATTTGGCTTTGTTTCTTTTCGCAACCAACAGGTATGAAAGTAATTCTCAGAAACTTCAGATTTTTTTTCTTTACTACTAATTTTTAGGGGTTTCAAATGTGTCACAAACAATATTTTAGGGTGAAACAGCTTGGTTGTTCAAGTTGACATAAAGATATGATTTTTTTTCACATATGTCAGATTTCATAGACATTTTTGTTATTGTTCATCCAAGTTTAGGTTGAGTTGTTCGTCTTTTTCAGATATTCAATTTTTAAGAATTTTTTAGTTAAATAAATGTTTACTGTTGTTTGAATTAAAGTCAAATTTGCTAGCTTTTGATCCAAAGCTTGATCTGGAGTCCAAATTCCATTTGACAGACTAAAATTCGATCCAGTTCGTGGAAAGTCCAAGCTGTTTGGGTTTGATTGTTCTTTTTTCTGGATGCCCCTAATACCTTCCAGTTGGAAAGTTCCAACAGCTTGAGAACATTAACATTATAAATATGCCTTCAAACTAACTTTGGTTGATTTAATTCTGACCAAGTGGAATGGTTTTTCTCAGGAGGATGAAAACGTTCTTGGCTTTTAGTTGTTTGGTAGTCATAACTTTTAACCACTGTTATACTTTCTCCTTGTGACCTGTGTTACCTTGTGTTTGATCTGAAGCTAGTTTACTGTTCACAAAACGCAGAAGGCAAAATCCTTTATTTCTCCTTACTGTCATGTTAACTTTGCAGGATGCTCAAAATGCTATTAACGACATGACTGGTAGGATTGTACACTACTTCTGTAATTTCAATATTTTTCCTGACTAATTGATTTTTCATGGGTTAATTGGAAACCCTTATCTCCAGGCAAATGGCTTGGAAGCCGACAAATAAGGTGCAATTGGGCAACCAAGACTACTGGAGAAGACAAACCACAAAGTGATGATCAGAATGCAGTTTTTTTGACTGAAGGAAGTAGCAACCCTGGTGAGCTTGCTAAGATTATGTGTAGATCCTCATCCGTCACTACTCCATCCCAGTTCTCTAATTCACACTACCAAAAAAAAGGATTTGTGATAAAATTTGCGACGAATTTGTAAAAAAAATTCGTTGCAAAATATTTCGCGACAAAATCTGCAACGAAAATATTTTCATCGCAGATTACTCGTCCCAAATTCTGCAACAAAAAATAAATTGTCGCAAAATTTAGAAACGGGAATCTGAGATGAAATTTATTTTCGTCGCAAATTCTGCGACGAATATAAATTTGTTGCAAATTCTACGATGAAAATAAATTTCGTCGCAGATTCCCATTTTCGACTATTTATTTTTTTTTTTGGTAAATTTTCAATAAAATTCGTCGCAAAATTTGCGACGAAAATAAATTTTGTCTGCAATGAAAATAAATTTTGTCGCAGAATCTGCGATGAAAATAAACTTCGTCGTAGAAAATCTGCAACGAAATTTGCACTTCGTCTGTACTGCTGCTATGTATACCAAAATGCCAATATATGATGCAATTTAAAGAGAACTCACATTGCGTCATTTGATAGGAACAGATGGTGCCCAAGAGAGTACAAATGAAACGATCCCCGAGAACAACCCGGCATACACAACAGTCTATGTCGGTAATCTGGCCCATGAGGTAACTCCTACCTATTATTTAGACTTCAACATCATGTCTTGCTGTTTATTTTTTCTCTTTTTGTTCCGTGTCAACATATGGAATACATGTTTGGTTGTGTTTCTGTTGAATGAATTCACCTGGCGATAATTTTTCAGGTAACACAAACTGAGCTTCATCTCCAATTCCATATTCTAGGGGCTGGTGTGATCGAGGAAGTGAGGATACAAAGAGATAAAGGATTTGGATTCGTGAGATACAGTAGCCACGAGGAAGCTGCTTTAGCCATTCAAATGGCTAATGGAAGGATAGTTTGTGGAAAATCAATGAAAGTATGTTCTCACTACTGCTACATAGTATGGAAAACTGGCTTGTTCTGGAGTTCTTCTGGTATACATTTAACATTAGTTAGATCCAATAACTCTTGCAGTGTTCTTGGGGCACCAAGCCAACTCCACCAGGAACAGCTTCTAATCCACTACCGCCTCCCATTCCCCCGTTTCAGCTTGTTCCTATGCCAGATCTCCAAGGTTTTACAGCTACTGAGCTCCTGGCGTATCAGCGTCAACTGGCTTTAAGTCAGGCGGCTGCTGGAGCAATGGTTGGCCAACATGGACTTGCTGCTGCCCAGGCTCCAGCAGGGATTGGCGGTTCTCAGGTGATCTATGAAGGTTACCCCAATCTTTCATCTGCTCAACAGCTGCTTTACTACGACTAAAGGATGTGGTTTTTTTGAGAATTATACAAGCCATCATCCTTTTTTATTTTTTATTTTTGGCATGACA
>JBBPFP011029832.1:0-12976 GCA_037974795.1 Kaempferia galanga | reverse complement strand
CTTACCTTTAAAGGTCGGTTATTTGCCATTTTAGCTTAGTGAGTCAGGCCTCTTGAGCAGTGACTCTTTTACTAAGTTCTTATTGAGCGGTTGATAATGAGGCTATTTAGGCTTGCAAGGCGTTCTCGCGTTGGATGGCTTCGTCTAACTCAGCCTGGATAGAAAATACTTGTGCTCGGGAGAGCTTCAAGTCCTCATGGAGTTTTCTTGCTAAGTTGGTATGATGATAGCATTTTTCCTTATCCCGAGCGGCTTCCGCCTAGGCTTCCATCTTCGAACGGGGATGATGCCGTGAGTTGGGTTTCCAAATTAGCTACTCTTTGAAGAAGATGCTTGATTTGAGTCACTAGCTCTGGAATGCGTTTATGGACTCCAGATCGGCCACAATGGGGCTTAGACGGGCTCAGTTCAGAAGTCCTTCATTTTAAATGATGGTGGTGCAGTTAAAGGATAGCCTAATCAGCGTCTCCAAGGCTCACAAATACTCAGGATCCTTCTTACACTTATCGAGCGAGGGTTAGTCAGGATGATCTCCTCAATAGCAGGTTGGGAAGGTAAAGGAAGTGGGATGTTTTCTATAGAAGAATTTATTTTTCCAACATTTATGCGAAGAGGGGTAACCGTTTAGGAACTTACACCCTGCTCGAGACATAGAAGTGGAAGGATCCTAGTTCTATCCTCTTTAGATGGAAAAAGTAATGAAAAAAGGTGGCCATCTATGGGTGTCGTATGGTCTGAACACTACGACGGCCCCACAGATAGTCCTGATGGCGTTCGGTGCCAGTTGATGCACCGGAATGCCAAAATAGGAAGAAATGCCACTGAAGAATTCAGGTACGGGGAGTCTAAGGCCACTTTCACTTTGACCATAAAAAAAAAATAGTAAATCCTGGCAGAGCCATACAAGGCACTTGATCTCTCCTAGGCATTCAGATAGTATAATCATGTGAAATATCGTAAGTTAATCGTAGTTCACCTCTCAGTTCTCCAGTCATAGAGGAGGAGGTGGTCTCATACCATAGTGAGAAGGCCATTGGGGTGTTTGAAGACTGAATAGGCGTAACCGGGGTTTAGTTAGAGAGTAAGGAGTTTGAAAAGATGAGACCATGGGGCTTACGTGGAGGATGGAGCACAATGAAAAAAATGAAGAAGAAGAAAAGCTTGCTGGAATCAGGGATTGGTGGCAGTCGAAGGGAGGAAGAACATTCAAAACCTAATATACTTATGGTTCTTTAAGGACCGGCGTTGGATGATGAGCTTTAGCATCGGCGATAAGGATTTATGTCCGTCCGATTGGGTACATTTATCGAGGTATCCTCATCAAATCATTATTCGACAGTTCTGTCACAGTCTAGCATATCACTTGACAGACCTCTCTACAAAACACCCAACTCTGAGGATTATTGGTCCAGCGAATTACACAACGTCAACCAACAACTTTTTCAGTTAGTCAGATTTACACCTCCTTCGACTAAAATCAAAAGGGAGACTTGTGATGTGTCGGTTGTCAGATGAGCCATGTAGCATCGAAGCGTCAATATTGAAGGTGCTTTGGCGGTTAAAGTCAAGGATCAAAAGTGGGTATATTCCGCTCGGGTAATGATTAAATTGATCGAGAGTGAGTCATTGGTCGACGCTAAGGCCTCATCACTTCTAAGCCTTGCCAATTGGGATTGGAGTAGCGTCACCACTCGACGCTTAGGCACCCTACCACTCGGGAGACAAAGTACCAAGTCATCAATCGTCCAAATGGAGGTATTAGCTCGATATGTTATTATGGCCTATGTGGCCTACATTAGAGATCCAATGTCACTCGGACTCATGGGATTGTGAGGAAGGGGAACAAACAGGGACGACAAATTAATAGTCGTATGCATTTACAACGTCATCATCAATCATAGGCTCATTAAAAGGGAGATATTGCAACGACAAGTACAGGTATCTCCCCTCCAAGGACTTCTTTCCCTCCCATCCTTTGCCGTTTCCTTTCTGTCTGTTTCCATCACTTTTCCTTCAGAGACTCAGGATAATTTTCCACAGTGGATTATTTTCCATTCTTCATGTAAACATAGCCCTTTTGCCACTTTGGAATAAACAGAGCATAATAGATGTATTGGAAAGAAGAAAGCAAAGAAAAAACTAGAGGACACGGGATTTAATAGTAGAATATGAAAATTTCAACAAATCACTTCAAATTTAACTTTACTAGAACTTAAGGTAAAGAGCCATGGAACGTCACAAAAGGAATCACAGTTTGAACACCAAAAATCCTTGCAAATGACATGGGTAAAGCACCCTACATGGAAGTGGCAGTCGTTGATCATCAGTACTTTCTAACCGGAGGAAGAACACCTCTGCCTGGCACGATTCCACGGCCTTGTGCCTGAAACAGTAAATGTCAAAGTTGATCGTTGGAAATCAATCTATGGAGCAAGCAAATGACAACCAAAACTTGAATTAATGTGATGCAAAGAAAAGCACCAAAATCATACCTAGGATGACTGCTCAAGTGAACGCTTCAAATCCATTTCTACCTGGTGAATTGTCCATTGCATTCCTTCCAGTTTCTGTAAATCAATTACTCTAACTAAATTAAGCAACTGACATTGCTTTTACAAAAAAAAAAAAAAAAAAAAAAACAAATGGCAATGAAAGAACGGAAGATGTAGGAACCTTCACAATCTCATGATATTGTCTTGCAATTGCATCAAAATGTGGGTCGACGCCTTGGTACTCCCGTAATCGTGTGACCTGTTAAATAATGATGGGATACACATGTTGATAAAAGTTGCTTAAATATCAGTTAGAAAATTAAATTGATAATATTTAATTAATCTATCAAAGGAAAATCCCAATCTAGCCATTGTATGTAAAAAGATATTCAGTGAAAGAGGGAAAAGGAAGGTCCATGTTATGAAGCAGCTGCATTCACAAAGGCAAAGGACAAACACACATTTTAAAAGCAACACTCTCTGTCATAAATGTCTTCCAGAAATAAAAGTTTAAGAATACCAGAAAGAAAATTAAACCAAATATTCTTAGCAGTCAAGTTCAATTTAGAAGGTTCCATTACCACCAATGCCGAGGCATCTATATGATATACATTTTGCAAGAGATGGGCATTTGACCGAGATAAAAATTTAAAAGATTAGCAGAGATACAATACAATTTTCTAAACCAAGAAAGTATTTTCTTTAGATTACGCAAATGTGCCTGAAAGGTGAATGCAACAGAGAGATAGTTGAACAATGACCAAGCATGATACTGTATAATATATTTTTAAAAAATGAAACTCCAGGAGATTAATGTAATTATACCGCTTTATTGTAAGCAATGGACGCTTCTTCTGTTGCTTCCAATAGATATTTGCTGAAAGACATGGATGCAATTAGGCAACAGCTATAGCATTACAAAGAAGAGTCTAAGAAGTCAATTTTGAATTACCGTATCTTATGCAGGGCTGGAACAGAATCCTTAGTATAAGTGTCACGCAGAAGCAGATGTTCAAGAACACTGAGACAATGTCAGGGATATATAGCCGTCAAAATAGAGTAAAATAATAAGAACCATCGTAATAATGTTATATTGTACTACTATGTCTACCAGTACAAGAACAGCTGAACTATATTTGTCACAATTTCTATCCATCTTGCAACATTACAATATGCAAAGGAAAGCAAGAAAAATGCTGCAGAAATCATAACAATATCCTAATAACAAAGCCCTACGGCTAAATCCTAACAAATAAGGAAGTAGTAATGAGCTTCTTAATAATTATCAAAATGAAATAGTTAAATGCAGTAGCACGAGCACAGGTACAAGATTGGAATTGACACAGCTCCACTCTATCATGCAAAATGCATAAAAATTACCTGATGATGCACTAGAAAACAGAATAAATTCTTATCATCAAGAGCACACTTCAACAATAGTTATATTATGCACAATGAGACAGAGGATGACAATTAGATAATGAACAAAATAGCAAATCCTATTGGATTTATTTGAGTTAGACAATAGTATGTAAGAACAGCAATGCACTATACTTCAAATATTTGAGTTTATGTAATAGAGTAACACATGCAGATAACTTCCAATGAGGCAAGCCTAGTACAACTACATAGACAAACCTGAGTTTGGCATTCATTGTCTGACACCTCTTACAAAGCCATGTTTTCCTCAATTCATCCTGCTTATAATAAGATATCATGAACAAAGACAACTATTTTTGTGAAAATGAATAACAAAAAACATCTGTCATATTTGAAGCACAATTAAATAGATTACAATTTGAAGAATTATGCGCTCAGGCAGACTTACATATTGATGCTGATGCTGCAACTTCAGGTCCTTGACAAACCTGATAAGCACTCCAAGTATTTGCTCCAGGACCTATAGATGCAAAAAGGTGAAGAGATTTAAACCAACCAACGTGTCAGTCAAGATGCCACTTGACAGGATATATTGTGCACAAATGAGAAAGGATGAGAAAATCTTGAGGTGCTACTTGCTACATACATTGTAGTGCTCTGCAAACTTCCTGTCCATCGAATAAAGGTCCTCTAACAACACAGCCTCTTCCCTCTCAATCTCTTCAATAATTAACTTTACCCTGTGCAAAACGTGATAGCTTGTAAAAGAATAAAGTTCACTGTTAACTATAATGTCCCAGAGTTTACCCATAACCAAAATTAACAAAATTATCACAAACCTATTAAGATTTCATTGGATGGCCCCACTTAACCAAAAATATGAATATTACCGAAGAAGACCAATTTACATATATATATTACTTAAAATCCTCTCAAGCTATCAAGCTTAACTCATATACTAAACTAAAAGAGAATGAAAGACAAAAACAGACACCACTGCTATGTTACAATTTGATTGAATGCCAACTTTCCAAAACCTAACTATTATATCTTTTAGAAAGTTGCAACTCAATCAAATCTTAACATAGTAATAGTAAACAACTTATATGTCATGAGTTTGAATTCAAACTTGCCCCTGCTTACATGAGCCCATCCATGTTATGTATCCTTGTTAAGTCACCATCTTGAGCCTATCAATGCAAACATATGCATCTTTGGCTTTCATTCTCTTTTATTTAATCTTTGAGTTAAGCTTAGTGATAGGAAAAGCAGTATCACCTCTCTGGAAGCCGAGCACTTGAAATTTGACTAAGCGAAGGTGAGTCTGTTGAAGGCACCAACCAGTTCGTTCATCAATGAGTTGTACTTAAATATTTGCATCTGTTTAAGAATAAGGCTTACCATTATCATCCATAGCGAAAATATCGGCTAATGCTTCACACTTAGCATCTAAGCGACATTCAATTTCACGGACAAGGGTTCTCTGATATTCTGACGTATCCTAAAAGAACACAATCATACTCAAGAAATGTTACAGAAGGTACAAATCAAGAATTCCCATACGGGTATCATCTATATCGGTTACAAAAGGTTAAGTGCAAAAATTATACATGGTTGTTAGCCTTACCACATTCATAGAAGGATTTTGCTGTTGGACTTGCCATAGAAAATCTGATGTTACTCCAAGAAAACGATTTGGCACCCCACCAACTCCAGGTTCAATAGCATCAGAACTGTTAGCTGGAGCTGGAAATCCCAAGACACTGCTACTGCTATTTGAATAACTGTTATTATAGCTTGTTGAATTTGAGCAAGTGCTTGGAGTTACACTTGTAGTGCTGTCAATAGAGCTCCTTGAAATCATACTAACTTTCTCTATTTCCTCCTCATGGATTTCCCCATCTTTAGACAGAAGGGGAAGTCTTAACCTCTGGGCAGCCTCAGCAACTGCCAGACGGTGCTCAAGAGAATCATAAACCTGAGTCCAATAGTACAGTTTAAATCCTAAATGTATGTACATTGTAAATCGAAATACATAAGTTTCAAAAATAGCAAAGACCAGTCTCCAAAATCAACAGGAGGCTTCCACTTCAACTCCATTCATTTACTTAGCATTCAAAACAGCTAGCCCATTGAATCAGAAAATTTATATCATCCTTCAAAGGACATTTCACATGACAATATTAAAACATCGTTAAACCACGATACTTTTCACAAGCAATAACATTTGACACCATAATCTCTTTCCAAAAGAAATATTTGCAAATAAAACCCCATTTTTAACCATTAGGATATCTGATAAATTACAGATTCCATCGTAATAAGATATTTACAGAAAGGTTCATAATATCTCTTTCCAAGTCTGACAAGTATATGCAGCCAAAAATGCTGGCGCTAGTTTCATGACTAGTGAAATATGGTTGAACATCATGGTTGCTAAGTATATTCCTAATCATCTTTATTAGAATCTTTCTGCATTTAACAAATGACTATTACATCTCAATTATATTTTCAGATCAACAGCACCATGCATGACATGAACCAAACTAAAAATTAGTTTCAATTTAATTTCAGCATATCCCAAACACCAGTGTTTGTCCAAATCGATTCTGATTTCTGAGATTTGTTTTTTTTATGTTTTATCTAAATCAAAGTAGAATTGATAACACAAAAGACTTCAAGAAAAATAAGAGTTTGTTAGCCCAACTCAATATCTAAAGAAGAAATTCATAGGTAAAGGATTTGAAAATTTCAAGTTAACATTGAAAAATCAATCTGCATGGAAGTATGCAATTTGCAATGTACAAACGTACAGTTAAGAGAACATTAAGCCATAGGAACCAACCGGGTGCTAGTGGGCCTTAGTATGGATATTGGAGCATGTATACAAATTCACAACTTATAAGTCAAACTGGAAATTATTGAAGACAAAAATGCGATAAGAGCAAGTCAAGGTAGTCCCATATCTCTTGCTTTGTTGGTGCTTTGTTGGCACCAAAAAGATAATTCAAATCTGCTCCTACATGAGCAACTATAACTGACTGAACTAAGACAATACAACATGGATTATCGTATAATGGCGCATATGCACAGTTAAAATGTCAGAACACTAGTTGGTATACAGAGGATTTGGCAATTCTAGGTGATCATGGCCTCTCTTTTTCCTGGACTTAAAATGTAAGATCCAAAAAGATGTGAAAGCTCAAAATTAAACAAGACACAAGCCACCTCAGGGGCGCACTTCTGCCCGAGATGAGAATAGAGACCAGGAATGTCTTTAACACCTCCAAGGTTCCCCCCAAAAACAGTCTGCTGGTACTCTTCAACCATGGCAATTGCTTCACCATAAACTGCCTATAGAAGCACATTTCACAATTCAATCAAGCCAATAAACCACACATCCAAAGGTAATAAAAGTATACATCCCTATTCCTAAAGGACAACAGATCACCCACCATGGCTTCCAAGTAGCATGTCCGCTCCCGCAGCATTTCCTCCCTCGCCTGTTACCACCATATCAAAGGAGAAAAAAAAACAAGCTATGAATAATCAAATGGAATAATATATATTTCTCGCTGTTTAATTGTAATGCAGACGCGATTACAAGTTGAAGTTCTGTGAAAGAGGATTTTGACACATAAGAACCATCAGGAGCGAGGCAGTGGCGCTCGAGCTGCTCAATGAGATGCATCACGTCAGCAGGCAGATTCTGGGATTGTGCAATCTTCGCCATGGATCTATTATAAGAACCAGCTATTGGCTCGAGGAATCAATTGGCCGGACTAGTGGAACAGATTGACCTGGACAATGACTTCAATTACTAAATTTTGATCAAATTTATCGCACAGTACAAACATTAATTATAGAAATTTGCTCACATATTAAAATCACACACATGCGACAAACTATACACTCTAATCACATACAAATCCCATTTTTTTTATCACAAATCAAAAACTGCGATTACGGTAGAATAAACACGAGTAATGCTGCATCTCTCTTACAAGAAAGAAAAAGAGAGACCACCGTCTCTCATTCGTGTAAAATTGTTGGGAGGGAGATAAGTCATGGGGAAAATAAGCGAGAAATCGAACCAGAAACGAGATGCGGATCCGAGGCTTGAGCTGTGAGCGATCCGCTAGGGCTTCGTCGTGGGCAGAGAGGCAGAGGAGGGCTTCGGTCTATCCATCTCGTATTATTTAAAAAAAAAAATCAGAAATTACATTTTTTTACACTTACTTAAAAGTTTGACTAAATTAAAGCAACTTTAATCAAATTTAAAAAAAAAAACAGATTTAAGATTATTATAATATTGTTGGATGTAAATAAGTTTTTTTAAATGAAAAAGTCCTATTTTTTTTAGTATAAATATATAAAAAAGAATTAATTTAGAAAAAAAGAAAAAGAGAAAGAAATGAAGTTCATGATCCGTCTGCGTTCCACGTGGCCGGATGGCGATCAACAACTGCTCTTCTCCCTCCACACTTCTCACTCTTCGGCTCGCCTCCCCATCGCATACTTCTACCGCACTGAATCCCATTCGAGGGCGAAGAATAATACAAGTCGGAAGGGCTTCCTTCGATGGCGTCGACGAGCCTCTCCTCTCTTCCCTCTCCTCATCGTCACCACCTCCGCCGCCGTCTCCCTTCCAACCTCGCCTCCCTCTCCTGGCGCCATACCCTAGCGCCTACTCAGCTTGGCCTGCCCTCCGCCTCTCCACCCCCAGGCAAGGACCTCCCTTTTAGTTTTTCCATTTCCCTACTAGAACATGCTGTACAATGTCCTAGTTTAATTGCGTCTTCCACCTTTTTTTTATTTATCCCAACAAATTCAGGAAGATGCTGTGTTCCGTCGCCGGTTAGATGTATTTCTCAGGCGGCAGTCGCGACGAGCCTGACACCGGGAACTCCTGTTAGGCCAACAAGCATCCTCGTGGTCGGGGCTACCGGAACTCTGGGGCGGCAAGTGGTTAGGAGGGCGTTGGATGAAGGTTACGATGTTAGATGTCTTGTGAGACCTCGCCCAGCTCCTGCTGATTTCTTACGGGATTGGGGTGCCATAGTGGTTAATGTAAGTTTCACCTACTTTATTTTCGAAACTTTTCGTAAACTAGTTTGCAATGCGCACTCCAAAGATGCTATGCTTGATCGTGTGACGTCTGTCTATTTGGAAACGGCTTAGAGATTTAAATCCCTCATATTATCATACATATTAAACTGGAACAGCAGATTGAAACGCAAGGCACTGTTGATGGATGCTCATGAAGACCCCTAGAACGAGTTTAAACAACAATAACTGGAGAATTATAGGGAAGAATTAAAGTTCATGCCTTTTTCCTATCTTCTGTCATTTTAAAGGCTAACCGTTTATTCCCAAAGCTTAGAATACTAGGAAAGGATTCAATTATTGAATTTGCAATTTAAAATAAATTAAAATGTCTAAAGTTGTGATTTGCCTGAACTGCTTGTGAAAATTAGGAGAATCTTCCATGATAAGTTTTTAGGGGAAATTTTGCATCCATTTAAAATCTTATATATGCGCACAGAATAATCAGATAATATTTGTTCTACATTAATTTAACTTCGTCTTTTTTGTGCTTAATGATGCACTTCTATTTTTTGAGCAGGGTGATCTCAGTAAACCAGAGACTATACCTGCAACTCTTGTTGGTATTCATACAATAATTGATTGTGCAACAGGGCGGCCAGAGGAACCTATTCGAACAGTATGTTATTTACACTTCTCTTCATCTAATTAGATTCTATTGTTAGTAATAAAAAATAAACTGCATCCATACTGATTCATGCTTAACTGTGCTCTGCATTGACATAATAGGCTTTGATCGAGGATTACTCTACTTCTGGTACATTTATGAGAAAATTTATAAGAGAAGAATTACTCTTTTTCTTTATTTGTTAATGGATTATAATTTAGTTAAGTTCCAGCCAGAGTTCCTCTACTTGTCCCGGAAAGTTTTTCACTTTTCCAACTAATACACAAATTTCCGACCATCATTGCTCCTTTTATTTTCATTTTTTTTCATTAATAACAGTATCTTGAGTTGATTCGGGGCTTGTCCAAAGATTGGAAGGATACTATTTCAAAACATTATTATTCCATTTTGGTCTGGTGTTGGTCGCTTTAGGGAGGAGTAGAAGGGGAAAGTATAAGAAGAGGTGGTGGAAGAAGAAGAAGAGGAGAAAGAGGAGATTCCGTATCGAGGTACCAGAGGAGGTGGGGGATGGAGGTGAAGCTCTCGATCGACACCCGATGCTTGCGACAAAGGGAGAGTGGCGGAGGAAGAAGACATGCGATGTACTGAGCTTGTGATTGACACTCTATGCTTGCAACAAAGACTCAATGCTTGTAACAAAGGCTTGGCAGTGAAGGAAGAAGACTCACTATGTACCAAGGTATCAAGAGGAGGTGGAAGATAAAGGTGGAGCTCACTACCAGCATCTGACACTCCACGATGCAGACTTGGCATTGGAGAAAGAAGACTTGCAATGAAGGCTCGACATCAGTTTATTAGCTCACATAAACCCATCAACCATTTGTTCATTCATCAATTACTTTCCCTCGGCAAGAAAATAATAAAACAAGGAATGGTCTAATGCTCATTTCTTTTACATTAGCTATTCAAAGTTCATCTGTATTTTAGGTATTTAATTGGCTTTGGCCAGTTTAATTGATTCATTCTTCTTAGGTAGATTGGGAAGGGAAAGTTGCTCTAATCCAGTGTGCAAAAGCCATGGGCATTGAGAAGTATGTATTCTATTCCATCCACAATTGTGATAAGCATCCCGAGGTTCCTTTGATGGAAATCAAGCATTGCACTGAGAAATTTCTTCATGATTCTGGTTTAAACTATCTTATCATCAGATTGTGCGGATTTATGCAGGTATTTTGCCTATTAGAAACTTATAATGCATTGACAATTATCAAGTAGAAGCTACTTAATAGGTAAGGAAACATTGTATTCAGAAAAGGGCAAGGAAATAAAAGTTCAAATAGAAAATGAAGAAAAAAGAAATTTTCTTGATGTTTTAGAAAGTAATATTTTTAACTTAAAAATCTTGAGTTGTCTATTATAAATTTTCTTGAGATGATACCTTTTATATAGTCTGAGATATCTAGAAACTGCATCACAATTCCAGAATAAAAAGAAAATACTTCACTTGTGTGTTACATATAATTGTTCAGCAGGAGAAATGCCTTGTTAGATTAATATCCTGTTATTATTAAAACTAAATAGCACCTATAAGGATATCTGCTAAACGTGTTTGGAACACTTGAAAGCCCTCAGCACGTTGTGAGAATCTGAGGCCCTGAAATTATTGCTATTTTGTCCGTTTTGCCCCTCAAGAAAAATTGTTGTGGCCCAACCTTGAGGCGACAAGGATCCTGGACTTAAAAGGAGAGCTCATCAAGAGTTATGTTGCTTGTTGAAGTTTCCTTCCATATATTGGTTGTTAATTTCCTTTTTTTTTTCTTTTGGCCTTTGTCTACCTTTTTCTTCTTGCTCTGTTTGAGTTTTCTATTTCCTCTTAACTTTTCGTACAATTCAATGCAACAGGGCCTTATTGGGCAGTATGCTGTTCCAATTCTTGAAGAAAAATCAGTGTGGGGAACTGATGCTCCAACTCGAATAGCATACATGGATACCCAAGTAAGTTGCTTAATCTTTGTTTATCTTTTTTATTTGGGCAAATTGAGTTCCTTTTTGAATTGCCCAGAATCAAAGACTCAGGTACTTTTGGTTTCAGTATTTTTGGTAATTCTTGTCAATGTTATCCCAGGATATAGCTCGACTAACATTTATAGCTGCACGCAATGAGAAGATAAAAAAGAAACTTTTGACCTTTGCTGGACCTCGAGCATGGACAACTCAAGAGGTAGGCATCAGCATGTTATTACAATGGTCAGATTACTCAAGAAAAATGGTAGCCTAAATCTTCCACCAGTTAAAGTCAGATTGAGCTACAAATGAGCATTCTTTTATGCTTTATCTTATAGACTACAAATGGACCTTCTTTTACTCTTTATCTTAAAGAATCTACTTATTTGTTCGTATCAGATTAAAATCTCAGAAAACATTTGACAAAAGCCAAATGTCTGAAGATTTTAGTTTCATTCATATAATCATAGTATGCCATGAACCAATCACATCTATCCCGATTGTTTTACTCGAACACATTTTTTTATTGCTTCTTAGAGTTATCAAGTTTTTTTGTGGGAGGTGATGTAGCTGCCTGTTTTTCACCTTCCTCCTGTGCTTTTCTGTTCCAGGTGATCACTCTATGTGAGAGACTGGCAGGACAAGATGCCAATGTAACCACTGTCCCTGTTTCAATCTTGAAATTTACTCGTCAGCTTACTCGTTTTTTCCAATGGACCAATGACGTCGCTGACAGATTGGCATTTTCAGAGGTAGTGTTTTCTTACTACTTATATACTTCTTACTATAAGGCTGATGAATGCAAGTTTGTTTTGAACAAACTCATGCATTTTACTAAAAATTGCCTCTCATAAGTGATTTTCCACTATGTTGTTGCCATGTTTGGGTTGACTTGAGCCTCCCTCTTATGTTATTTCAAAAGCACCACCCAAACAAGGTTTGTCTTTCTTCAATGGAGACTCTGTTTGTTTGTTTTCAACTACAAGATCTTCCTGATTTGCCAAAAATGATTTTTATGCTGTTGGAGCAGATTTCAGTGGAGAGGGAATAACACAAAGCTTGAATAAGAACAATAAGAATTGAATCTAATATGTGTAATCACTTTCCTTAAGGAGTTTATTGCCCCCACTATCTTGCTAAATCGGATTCTAATAGGCAATCTCTAGGATACAATATATTCTCAAACAATAAAGTAGCAAATTCTTTGGTTGTTTGCACAAGAATAGAAAATGATTGTTGTGAGTTAATTTGGCCAAGAACAGCTATTTATAGAGTTCTTTCAATCAACCACAAAGGGACACAACCATTCATTAGCCATGTTGGTTCACAAACGGACACAATCATTCATAAGGAAACTAGTGGTCACCAAGAGATGCAACTTTTCAAAAGGCAAAGATTGTTTACAATGCAAACTAAACTTCAACAT
>JBBPFP011029831.1:0-20017 GCA_037974795.1 Kaempferia galanga | reverse complement strand
CTTGGATCGGAATGAAGCAAGGGGAATGAAGCAATTGGCCTTGGATCGGAATGAAGCAAGGGGAATGAAGCAATTGGCCTTGGATCGGAATGAAGCAAGGGGAATGAAGCAATTGGAGCTGTCCAACTTTTTATCTTGTATGCGCGAGCTTTAGCCCCTCTTATTGGTCGGGTCTTTCCTTCAATTCTTTCTTTATTAATGTTCGACCTTGCTCTGTCCACTCCTTCCTCCGCCTGCATGTCCTATACTGAGCCCCTCCTCAATCGGGTCTATACTGAGCCTTTCGGGGCCCTCGAAGGGGGACGAATAAAGAGACCTCCTAAGAGTGGCAGGCACGGCTAAGGATTGAAGCAGGATGGCTCCTATACTTACTCTCACTCGACCACTTGAGCACGGAGAGCACTTACACCATTTCCACTCATCCCATAGAAAACTAAGTCCCTTCCGCCGCTACCTACGCACCTTCTTTACTTAACGTGTCACTAGACGTGTCACTAGCCTCAGCTCCAAGAGGTCTAGCAAAGAAATCAGCTCTCTTCGTGGGCCGTCGGTGCTCCTCTAATCCACACCATAGATCGGATCTCTCATTCTCTGCTCCGAGCACTCTCTAGGGAATGCACTCTCTAGGGAATGGTGGCAACTACCTCTTGAGAATAAAGAAGGGTAAGGATGCTCTCTAGCCAATCCTATAGGAAACGCCTTCACTCAAGTCAAGCTAGAATCATTCCAATAACTCAAAGCTCAGACATAGAAGCGATTCAGAACTGTCCAGAGTGAGACCTTGCTAGCTCCTTACTCCTACACGCGTACCTCAAATGGTTTGCTCTTCATAGTCCCACTACGCGGTTGGCTTGTTCTACTTCTTAGCCAAAGATAAAAGAAAGATTTTTTCCTTACATCATTGGAGTTTCACTCGCTCCCTACCTACCGCTTTTCTCGTTCGAGCTTCGTACGTGACTAAGTTCTATCCTAGCTTGCTCTTGCCGAATTTGCTTAGGAAGAAATAAAGAAATAGAAATAACACTTGAGCACTCAATACATTCAATCGTGCACGAAAGCACTCAACCCAGATCTGAGAAATGCTTTCAAATCTCGTGAAAGAGCGAGCACTCAATTCACTAGCACTTGTTTGAGCGGAAGAAATGTATTCTTCAATCTTCTTCTTTATGATGGAGTTACTTGTTCACAATCACTAATCCAGTCTCACAATACAATCAAAGGTGCACGAGCTGCTCTTCTTGATCATGCTTCGATGATCGGTGCTCTCACTCCATTTATCAGGCATCCTAGCTTTTTGATTATTATCTAGTCACTTCCTTGTCACGTATCACTTCCACGAAGGGCTTCTATCTGCACTAGGTCGCCTGGTCTAGAGAATAGCACTGGGAAGAACCTTTGTAGCACTCTTCTTTCTCTCGCACCACTTATTGATCTTCCTTCCTGAGGTGACCCCATCTACTACTGGATGGAGTGAAGAACTTGATTTAAGCGGGACTTTAAGTAAAGTGACGGCGCACCTTGGCTTGGGACTTGGTACCATACTAGACGAATTGAGTGGTTGCCTCGGTCCAATCCCACTTGGGTCTAGGGAATCCTGTGAACCAGAATGTGAGAAGGAGCTCACGGGAACGACCGGCGAGGGAAGATGGCCCATTGGTACTCGTGCCCGCCGACCTGGCTACACTTGTGGGGATTTCTAACTACACTTGTGGGGACTTCTAGAGTGACTCTAGTTTCCCAAAGAAGGTGGGGCTCCGATCGATTGGAATTGCGATCAGCATAGCTTCCTTTCTCTTTGTTGGAGCAGACAGAATCCTACCTACGCGGTTTAGTTTTAAACTTCCGTGTCCACGACTGCCTTTCCGGACGTTGGTGCAGGGGCATATTCTTGAAGCGGGCCTAAGTTTATTAAATCTCATTCACTATACCTAACCACTAATATAATCCAAGTAGAGAGGCATCCCTTTAGAATAGAGTATCCACCTGCATCTATTGAGAGGGGTGATGAACCTTTGACTAGGATGTGAAAGCTCTGGAGCGAGTGCTGGATACACAGGGCTAGGTGAGTGAGTACACCTCTTTCTTATCGAAGTAGAATTCCTCCGAGCTCATAGCAGCGATCGAGGATTGATTAGGGAGGGACTACTCAGCATAGGGAATTTACATGACTTAAACTTTTTGGCCCATCTTTGTGATCATGCATGGGGGGGTCCCCTCACTCTTTGACGAAGACCGGCTATGCTCAACCCCGGCCCCAACCAGCGCTCTTGCATAGTTCGAGATTTGATATTGAAAGAGCGGTCACGCATAAACCAAAGAAGTGAGGGCCTGTGCAAACCTCGAAACTTCCCTCATAGGTACTTCTACTGTACTGGAGCATCTCTTATGAAAAGGATCTGAGCCAGGCTTCCTAGCTATGTGAAGGGGGAGGTGCGTAGCGAGCCTTCTTTCGTGGAAGACATCCGTAGTTCCCTAATCGATGGGCGTGTATCAGACTCTTGCTATTGGAGTAACGAGAAGTAAGCCTAGGCGTCAGGGGTCTTAGTAAAGTCCTGACCAAAGAAATGGTGATCAAATGGGATTTTGAACAGAATAAAGAGAGAGGATTCGAATAAAAAAGCAGACGATAGTCTCTACTCTCATCCACTTACTTTCTCTACCGCGGCACCAGACTTAGAGAACAGCGGATCTCGCTTCCCTCTGTTCTACCTTAGTGCCTTATATGATAAGATAAGTGTTTGAGAACAAACATGGTATGATAAGCTCCTACCTAGTACCAAGTATGATATGAGTGCTAAGCAATATAAGATCTTACAGTAGATTGATTGGTTGGTATAGATTGAACCACACGCACCTTAGTATCAATAGTCGAAGAAGCTTTTGTACCAATATGATCTAATGATAGGAAGATCTCAGACCGAACTACTACACACGGAAGATGTCATGTCCCGTGCCCTATGCACCACTGGAATGAAAGAGTGCCAATTCAGAGCTAAGATGTCGTTAGCTCCTTTGTCTCACTTCGCTCACTCCTACAACGCTTACCGAATTCTCATTAACTTGACGATTGTCCGCTTCAATAGATTTGCTTCTTTCCCATTATATTACAATACGCTTGGGTGCGTAAAGAACTCAATAGTCCACGAACTAAGCAATAACTCAATAGCTGGCAGAACTACCAAGGGCACTAATCTACCTACCTCGGGAAAAGATCAGCTAATGTCTCGCTTCGTTCCCACCCAGGACCCAGTCTCCTATACTAAGAAATTAAATGGATCGCACACATCTCAATAACCTAGTGCCAACAAGTATTACATTATTGTAATGAATATGTGCTGAGCAAAAACTCATCGATCCACTTGCAAATTGTCCTTTATCTAATCGTTGACAGCTCGGTATGTAATGTCTAACACTCTGTCATCCATGACTACTAAGTGTGATAGTGTTGACTGCTAAGTGATAGTAGTGATAAGCTCATGAGCGAAGGAAGGGTCTTCTTCTCCACTTATATAGTTCCCGACCCCGACGACTAGCTACCTCGGAACTCCACTTCTCATGGGAAGTGCTCGGTTCCTTTGGTCTCTCTAAACCCCAAGCCTCCTATTAGATAGAGGTATTACCAGGCAGACCTCTCAGTGTGTTCTTCTTGCCAAAAGAAAACAAAAGAAGCCAGGAGGAGAGCTAGATCCTTTGCTTATTTGCCCTAAACGTACCAGAAGAACTGCTTCAGGGTAGCTTCTGGGAGTGCTCTACGAGAAGGCAAGGGAAGTAGGCTAAAGAATTCTGTTTTTCTCTTTGTTGAAATCCAATTCTTCATAGAAAAGAAAAGGGGTTCATTGACCGGACATCGATCCGAGTAATTACCATACATAGAATAAATAGAATAGAAAGAGAAGAGTTTTTTAGTAGAGAGAAAGTGCGCAACTACTATTGAATTTATCAAATTCTTCTTTTCTGGATGGGATCTGCCCTTCGCCTTCTTTCTTTCGGCTCAGCTCTTCGCCCCTTCAAAAGATAACTTTTCTATTTTAATACTTTCTTTATCCGTGCTAAAAGATAACTTTTATATTTGTAATGAAAATTGGATTTCAAAAGAGTAGTGATTTAAAGCAAAAGAAAAGTTTTCTATTTAAATACAATATTTATCCGAACATCTTGCGTCAATAAAAAGGTCTGTTGAAGTGAATGAGAAGAGGGTTTCAGAAGCTTTTTCAAGTTTACGAGGTGTAGCGTAGAGAAAAGGCTTCAAAGTACGGGGTGGGGTGGGGTCCCACGGGGCACCAGCAACTAGTTCAAAGTCTCTCTCGCTTCCTTATGTTAGTCGTCCCGAGCCCGAACTTGACCTTTGATTGATCAGCGTATGAGTAAACTAAAGAACTTGTTCCTTTCGCTGTAGCTCAAGCATATTATATATCCCTGCAGCCCGGGAGAGACCTCAGCATAATTGGAGTTATTGTCCTCGTCCCTTTCCTAGCACCTATTCAAGAGGGAGGGCCGAGTGAGAAGGGGCGACGTGAAAGAAGATGGAATTCCTGTTAAAAGCTGTCCAAAGAGTCTTATAGTCTCATCTGTCCAAAGAGTCATCGGGAGGTACTACTAATATAATATACGCAGGTGCCCGTCCCCATTAGAGTGAAGGAGAAGAACTTTGATTTGAGTACTTATTGTAGCTACTGGTACGGAGTTGCTCGAGCCTCTTCTTAAGCAGCAACTGACTCGGGATATTCTTTTACCTATTGAACCCATGTTGAAGCTGCAGCTGCTGAAAGAGGCTAATTAAATGAACAAGAGGACTCACTCCACAACTCTCTGCATCCCGTTCCATCTAACCTCTCCTCTTAGTCGTACCCACCTCTTTAACCTATGAAAGAACTGCAGAAGCTACAAAAGCCCTGGAAAGAGACTTTGCTCTATCAGACGAGTACGGGACAAAAACAAATCCAATCCGCCGCTCATATATATAAGGAGCTCCACCTAATTTACTTCCGGAATTCCCAAAAGAAACCAAGCATAAGCAGTTAAGAGTTCGAAGTACGGGTTCTGGGTTGTTGTTCATTAGTTGATTCTCCGGCTCAGTGGTTGAATCAGTTCCGGTTGCGAATGTTTCATCTTGTCCTGTACGAGTAAGAGACTCATTTGTTTCCGTATAAGCTCCCGAGTCCGCTCCAGTTGCTGCAGTTTTTGAATGGAAGGACCGGGATGACCTGTTCTGAGATTCCATTACTTGAATATGCCTAGTTAGACTTAGCCGGTTCAGAGATTAAGACTGAGTCAGGTACATTTAAATTATATGTTGAAGCAGGTGCCTTATTAAATGCTTCTCGTTCGAGGCATAAACTATTTCACTCTAATTCCAAAGATCGGGTATTCAGAACCGGACGGGACAAAGCTTTGGGTCTTTGACACTTAATATACGAAGCCCCCCTTTCCCGGTCTTCTCTTGAAGATTAAACTCGACAAAGTAGCTTTGCCTCTGACTCATGGATAGCTGGAGGAAGGAACTCTCCGTCCAAAGAGTATAGATAGAGTCGGAAAATCGGCCCTCTGGAGCCTTTGACTTCGCCCTGTTCTTATGGCGGACAGTAGCAACAACACGATCTCTCGGAAAAAAAGACTCAAGCCCTATCCCCACCAATCAAAAAACGCACTGCAGAGCCGCCCAAAAGTACGCTTTTGCTCGCTCCGCAAGTAAGTACGAACCGGGCAAAGAAGCAATGTCGACCACCCCTAAAGGAGATCGGCGAGCCCTTTCTCCTGATGCATGGGACAAGGCCGGGGAGTATAAAGACTATAAGCGCACGCAGCCCTCAGGCAAACCTCTAACCAGGCTGATAAAACCTAACCAGAATGTTAAATCAATTACGTCGGTCGTTGTGATCCTTCTTTCCCTTCCAGCCCATCTTGACTATTCCTCAAAAGAGCTTTGGGCAAACAAATAATCCTTAATAACATAACTTGTATGTAGGGCCCCAGTAAAAGGTTATTCCAATCTTTCGGATCAAACCTAACCGGCGATTCATATTCTGGTAAGGCCCTTCTTACTGGGTGTCTCTCCGCAAAGGCGCTTCTTTCTGTATGAGTTGACTGACCTACTGACAATGTAATAAGATAAGAGGGCAATGAAATGAAATAGAAAGAATTCTCTCCCTCTGAGCGCTATTGTTCTTTCCCGCCCTTGAAAGATATAGATTTATAGTTTCAAATAGCTTGATCGGTCGAATGACCAGAAGGGGCTTGCTAAAAAAAGCCATTCACCGCCTTTGTTCGGCAGTTCGGTTCAGTACTTAGCATAGGATATGGCCTTCCTCAGCAAAGAGATCCGCTTCCTAAGATGGCCCTTCCCAGCTCTATGCTTAAGACAAAGCTGCTCTCTAAGGCTTTCCAGCGCCAGACACATACCTAGCTCACACCTTAACTGAAGGAAGGTGCTCCACAAGACTGGCTTCGCCGCCCTCCCGGCTCCCGATTTTAAGTGAAGATGTTTTCCTGTTCAAGTGTGGGAGTTATTCCAGTTTTTATAAAAATTAATAGTTGAAATGGGAGGAAATGGAAAGGCCGAGATGGAAAAGAGAAAATGAAACTGAAACCTAAAGTAAAGATAGGGTGTCCGCAATTATTGAAGAGATTAAGCATAGGGAGAGTTGCATAGGATACTGCCACTTAAAGCAGTACTAAGACAGTTATCTTATCTCTGTAAAATGTTCCAGAGCCACCGCTCTGTAATAACGAGGTTTTCAAGCAAGCTGGAATAACTTACTTATATATCACATTAGAGAACAAACCTTTCTCCTTCCGAATGCGGCGAAGCGAGCTAGGTTACCGGGAGAAATCCTATCCTCTTCCTTGAGTTTATGCTAATCGATTGAGTAGTCATAGGAGTCGCGCCCCTATGGAGGCTTCTTGCTACTGCCCTACCATAAGAGAAATAAGCCAGTCACAGGCAAACAACCTCTTGAGTCTCTAACTTCCGAATCCGAATGCCCAAAAGACCTACTGGTCGGCCACTGCTGCCTACGATCCAGTGTGCAGGGTGCTCGCTGATCGGAAACCTTTCCCAAGAAAGAGGGGCTTCACTGAAGGGCTCTTCAAGGTAAGCAAAGCGTGACTAACCAAATACCGAATAGAACCCCCCAGTGAAGACACTCTGGTTCGAAAGGGGCCGCTCTCTAGCTAGGATCTGATTTGATATGTCCTCATTCCATCGGTGGAGAATCTGGTTCCTATCCCACTCGTCGGTTTTTCTATTTATGATGAGCTAACTGACTGAAACCTTTCCACTGCGGTCGGGTGGGACCTAGATGGCTGGTGGATCAACGGTGAGCCGTTCAACCAGGGATCTATCCATAGTTTTGTGTCAGTTCCCGTTCCAATGAAGTAAGAGATCCCCTCAAGGACTTTCGATTTGGCCGCCGCTATCTCCTCATTCGCCCGACATCCTTTTCTTAAGAAGAAAAGATCGGAGCCGGTTTCAGCCGATTGGATACCTCTAGTCATTCTCTACCAACTCCTTTCACAGCTGGGAAATTTCCATATCTTTCTTTATTGGCCTATTCGAGCAGGTTATGGCATTCCTGTCTGTAAATTAAATGCATGCTTCTTTGATCCCTAACCTCTGCCTTATAAGAGAGGCGAGAAGGAATAGCTAGGAATTGAATAGCTATTACCCCTCGGGGGGGTCACGTTCCATGTTGTAGCTAACTATTTTAGGAGTCAAATACATAGTCAGGGAAGACGATCAGCTAGCTGTCTTGCGAGCTGGGATCCGGATCCATTCTCGCTGACTTCACTAGGGCTCGGAGAGGACAGGATTCCTGAACCCTGCACCCCATCTTCTGCCTCGTGAACCGCTTTAGTGGGGAGTTCCCAACTCGAGGTCGGCTCCTAGGATTTGTTTAAGGATTGCTTCGAAACGAACAAAACAAGTATTTAAATAAAAAAGTTCAGTTTCTTTCCTCTTCAATATCTGAGTTTATGCATATTCTCGATCATAGTGAGTGTGTTTTTTCCTTCCTTCTTTGCCTTCTAGTTGCTAATGAACTTCTTTTTATTTTAGTGGAAGAGTTTACTGACCTTAGGGTGACCTTCGTTATGCTCCTTCTTTTGAACTAGGTTTGCAAGTAGAGTATGCCAGCGCATACTATTTCTGGTTTTAAGTCGTGCGTGGTGATGTTGATTTCTTTCTCTTCGTTACTGTCCTCACGTTTTAAGCTACTCCTCTCTTTGCCTACCCTTGTCCATCTGCCCACTTTGGCACTGCGTCGCGGCTTTGTAATGAGCAATGAGCAGGCCATTCTCCAACGCTCCGCGCCTCTATCAAATATGAAATTGCGTGTGACTGGTGCGTCGTAGCCAAACTACTAACTATAGACCACAAGTTAGCCAAAGATAAGAACCTAAAATCCATGTGAGCCGGTTGTAAATTGCCAATCAAATACCCACTCTTTTTAGGCATCCACTCAAGGCCCGAAGGGAGGGGAGATCTGGTAAGGATATATGTTGAACTTTTTCACTGCATCGTAAGTAAGAGCATTCTTCGGTTTTGTAACGGTAAAGTTCAGTTTCTTCATGTCGAGCCAGTAGTACTCTCTTATGTTCAAGGAGAGTGCGATCAGACGGTTGTTCCGGGCTCGGATTAGGTCTGCCGAGCCGTCTTCAGGTGCGAGCATTTCACGCGCACACATCAAAGCAGAATAAAACAGTGCCTAAATACAAATCATAAAATTCTTTATTAAGGCGAAGAATAAAAAAAAATCGAATTCAGGATAGAATATACCTTAATTTCAAGAAGATGGCCATTACCGTTCAATACCCCGAAGGTGCAGAACCCGTAAACATAAGACCCTATAGATATTCACACATGCAGAAGGAGGAAATTGATAAAATAGTAGATTCAATGCTTGAGTCTTCCATAATCAAGCCCTGCTTTAGCCCTTATGCTAGCCCGGCTCTTTTAGTAAAGAATAAAGATGGGACTTGGAGGTTTTGTATTGACTAGAGGAAGCAACATTCATTTACTATAAAAAACAAATATCCAATTCCAATAGTCGATGAGTTGTTAGAGGAATTCAAAGAGGCTTCGAGATTTGAAAAAAATAGATTTAAGGGCTGGTTATCTCCAAATCCGATTCAAGGAGGAGGACATTCATAAAACTGCTTTGAGAGTGCACAATGGGCTTTTAGAGTTCAAGGTTATGCGGGCTTACTAATGCACCAGCTACTTTCCAAAACCTTCTGAATGAAATATTCAAGGAGGACTTCAGGAAGCATGTGTTGGTTTTTTTTTCTATGCTATTTTAGTGTCTAGCAAGAGCTTGGAAGAGCATCTGATCCGGGTCGTCGAAACGGGTGAAAGAGAATCAGCTGTACGCGTTGATGTCTAAATGCTCATTTGGAATGCAAAAGGTTTAATATCTAGGTCACATAATCTCTAAAGAAGGTGTTGCAACTGATGCTAGAAAAGTAGAGGTTATGATGCAATGGCCTACTCCCCAATCAGTTAGAGAGCTCAGAGGATTTCTCGGGCTTACCGGCTACTACAGAAGGTTCATAAGAAATTATGGAGTCATTTCTAAACCTTTAACTGACCTGTGGTCTCTTTGGAAAGCATAGTGCTTGCTTCTTGCCCAGTAAACTATAAAAGTCATTGAGTATTGCTTTCAGAGGGTTGATGAGTGAAAAGAAAAGAGAAGAGAACAGAAGAGGGGTTTGAATTGGCCAGCAGATAGGATAGGATAGGGTATTGATTTGAGTATTTTTATATTGTATTAGGGTGCATTCCTGGGGGTCACCGCGCGGTAACCCCTTCGCCTGTCGGCTCAGCTCTCTGCCCCTTCGCCTGTCGGCTCAGCTCTCTGCCCCTTCGCCTGTCGGCTCAGCTCTTCGCCCCTTCGCACCTGACAGCTGCTATGACAAAGTGTCTGCTTTGGCAAGGTAAACAATCACTAATTCGTTGTGAGCATCTTCTTCCTAGCCATGTGAGAAAGCCATGGGGGGCTTCGGCTCCAAGTCGACGAGATCCAATTCCACTACTCTCTACTCTGAATACCATTACTACTCTGAGTTCCTTTCCTTCCTCTCACCCTACTGTATACGGTGGACTGAACTCTATTTGAGCTAACAGCCAAGAAGAGTGAAAATTAACACTCAACTTCCTTACTTTAAGGGAAAATCCCCAGACTAGTCCTCTGTTTCAGGTGTGGAAAGACCCCTTGCGGATGTGACTTCTACCTCTGCCTCTGCTGTTTCTTAGTCAGGCTAACTACCCGCCTTGCTGCTGATTCTCTTGCAGCTTCTTCTCATCGGTAGCCTATCTGCCCACTTAGGGGTGCCGGTCAAATTATACCATACATACCTTCCTTTTCCTCTTCCACCTTTCCCAGCTTGCCTTTCTGCCCCTGCCATGGGTGCAACTGTCCTTCCAGAGTACCTCAAACAGTCCTCTTACCGAAGCCTCTTCCCGGCCTTACTCTGCATTCTTTCTTTCTCGTTGTACTAAGCAGGAGCGTTCCCCCTCCCTGGCTAGGCGGCTAGTAGATGCTTGGCTTTCATTCACACTCTCTTCATTCTTCTTGAACAATTGAATTTAAGATAGCGGTTCACGGTGGGGATGACCGCTCATAGTTCGCTTCGATTGCATTCGTTTCACTTCCTCTTTGGTTTAGTGATTTGGTAGCATAACATTTTATCGTTCTGAGCGAGAGGGAAAAACAATTTTTTATGCCAAAATGACGATGTAGCATTGGAAAAAAGCGATGGAGAGCTCAGTAGGTACACAGCGAGAGGGAAAAATCATTTTATGCCAAAATGATGGAAAGAGTCAATGCCTTAGCATTGACGACCTAAAGAATCTTCGAACTTCTCGTGTTTCTCACTTCTGTGTCGGCTGATGCATTGGAAACGCGCGAAGGAGAGCTCAGTAGGTAGAGCAAGAGCGGAGGACTCATATTCGATGAGAGTTAGATGTAACACATATGCCTTCTCGTAGAGCACTCCCAGAAGCTACCCTGAAGCAAGAGTAGCAGTTCTTCTGGTACGTTTAGGGCTTGGGTCACATCGATCTTCCCCTTCCGATACTTGAACTCTTTTCTTTGGGTCAAAAGCACTAGTTTTCTTCGGTTTCGGTTCACCATTCAAAGTAGGCGACCCTAGGGAGGAATATGAAATCCCTTGTTATAGTATGCAATGTGTCCCTAAAGATGAAGAGCTCATTCTGCCAATCACGATAAGCGTAGAAGATCAAACTGAGCTATTGTGAGCTGTAACGCAATGAATGTACGCTACACCAGGAAGACCTAAGGGATCTAGGTGAATGGAGTGGTTCATTCCCCTTCTTTTCATTATAAGTAGCCGGCTTATGCATATGAAGGGTATCATCCCTTTAGAGTAAGCTCAGCAGCGGGGATAGGAACGAGAGAAACGACGTGGGAGAAGATCCGGCTCTGGGTCCGAAGCATTGAATGGTGATTGTTCTAGGAGAGTTTTGCCTAGGTAGCTCAGTTGTAGAGAGAGGAACGAGTGATAAGGGGGAGACTTCAAAACTGAAAAGAGAAGGGTGGAGAAAAACATAGATTCGGACTTAGAGAAGCTCGACTTCTAGCTTTGCAAAACTACCCACGGCCTGATCCGCCCAAACACTGCTCTGTAATCAGAATCTATGGAAAGGGGTATTGGAACCCGAGGACAAGTTGCCACGATCGGGCCTTCCACTGAGCTTTGCCCCTATCGACTTAATTCGATGCGGAGGTGCAGCACTCAGAACATGAAGATAGAAATAGGATTCGCCCCCGGCAGAGCTACTTTGTTCAAGGCAAGACTCAGAGGATTCCCGCCTGTAATGCTCAGATAGAGCCTGCATATGTCTTCATCAGCTAACTCGAGACTACTTTCCGAAATCAGATCCTCAAAATGAAATGGTCTGAAAGATCTCGACTAAAAGGAGAGGTTGACGTTCGAAAATAAAAATTTGGACGGCTGAGCGCAAGGAATCTCATTGTGTCCTCACGTTTTCCCCCCTTAATGAAATAAATAACACACTTATAAGTGCTTCCTAATTTCGCATAGAATTTATCCGACAATGCGTTTTTTGGAATTTGTGTAGCGAAATCGGAGTTCAGATGCGGGAAAAAATTAAGGGTTGCCTTACGAGAATCAATGGGTGGGATAAGAATAGGATGGATAGATTTATTGCCTGAATCACCCGGCCATTGGTGAAGCCGGGGGAGGGGGGTTCTCAGGAATCCTAATGGAGTCAATAGCTTGCTAGAATAGCGTGATCTCAATTCGAGTTTTGTAAAGTACTTGGCTCGGCTTAATTGATCGAACAAGTCTGAGATGAGTGGTATTGGATACTTCTTTCTCACCGTGACGAGGGCTCGGTAATCTACACATAACCTTCAGCTCCCATCTTGTTTTCTTTGAAATGAAACTGGGGCCCGGGGCTTTAGATGGTCGAATGACCCCTGCTTCCAATAGCTCGTCTAATTGCTTTCGTAGTTCTGCAAGTTCGGGTGGAGCCATACGATATGGAGCCCTTGCTGGTGGCTTCACCCCTGGCAATAATTCTATTTCATGATCTATCCCCCTTCGAGGTGGTAAACCCTTTGGCTATTTATCAGGCATTACATCCTTGTATTCTTCCAAGACTTATTGCAAGACTACCGGGAACTTGGACTCACTTCAAGATTTTGTGCAAACGGGAATGGCCACATATGTGGGTTCTCCTCGCTTCACTCCCTTCTTGAACTGTAAGGCTGAGATTACTTTCTTTTCTGCTATGGGACTCATTGTTACTGGAATTAGACAGGGTCTCTCTCCCATCAATAAGAGAGAATTAGCAGCTGGAACTGGCATCGCTCTACTACTTCTGAGTAAATCCATCCCGAGGACTATGTCAAAGTCATCCATTGGAGCTATTGTGAAGTTCATGCCTCCCGTCCATGGACCTACCCGGCAAGGCACACGCTACTCCTACAGTATCCAGTGCTTGCGAACGCTTTCCTTTTTCCTGCATCCTTCTGTATCTGCAACTTCAACCGAGATGATTGATGAGGTTGTTGATGACAGAAAAGAGGTTTCGGGATCTACATCGGATATCACCAAGGAAAAGGATGACTCTATTCCTTTGAGACCGCAAGATAAAGCTAAGTTGGATCCCTACAATCCCCAACCACCCTTTCCCCAGGGTTCCCTGAAGGTGTGGTGTACTTTCTTTCGAATGATAAATATCTATACGGGACGATTGCACACCGAGCTTGGTTTTCGTTTTCTTTCTCCGCATCGATCCCCCTTCTTCAGAATCCTGCCACTACTGAGACACCCGAACGCAAGGGGGTCCAAGATCACTTCGTTCGACTTGCATGTGTTAAGCATATAGCTAGCCTTCCCCTAAATTCCATGGCTCTCAACATTACGTTTTTTTTTTCTTTCGTAAGAGAAGCGAGACGGGATCTACGAAAGTAGACCACCACCACGTCAGTCCCAATCACGAGATAATAAAGGGAAAAGAGACTCCTTTTCGTACGCTCGGCAGGTAAGTTTAGTACTAGCGCATCAGAAAGATAGGCCAGGATGCTACGGTAGGACGCAAGGGGTTTGGCATAGAGTCTCCGTGGATTTTTCAAATGTTGCAGCGTTTAACATAGTCCATACTATTCTGGACCATTGTAGGCCAGTAGTACCCCATTGAGCTTAACTCGCATCTTTGATGGTGGGTTGCCTACGCAGCAGACGAAGTTTCATTCTCTTTAGTGAAGAACTTGCGCCACAATAGACAATAGATAGATCGGCTGCCATTGCAGGCATCGTTCTTGTCGCCGTCCGCATTTAGAGGGTCAGACTCCCGACTCTTTCGCTAAAGAAGGCTTTATACCTCCTCGAATAGTGTGGTGTGACTTTCTTCCTGGTTTACTTGCTTGACTTTTCCCTTTTGACTTCTTTTTTGGAGTTCTATTAAGCCAGTGCGAGTTCCCCCGAGCGGATAGAGGGACAGGCGAGTGCTTCTTTTTCGTAAGCCATAGGTCTTGCAGAGCCTTCCGCTTATATACGATGAATCGACGGAAAAACGAGAGATAGAGCTATTTGATCGTACTTGTGCGGATTTCTTATATCTGCTAACCCCCACTTGTCCTATGACGCTCGGAACCGAAGCGAGGATCTCATACTCAAAAAATACGCTATCGCACAGCCATACTCATGTAAGTGCTCTCTGCTCCAAGTAGAGAAAGCTGAGTCTACTCATGAGTCCGGATTCATAAATACCTAGTAGTAAAGCACTGAATTTTTTAAGGCAATCTTTTTTCCTCTTCGTCTTTGCTCTAGTTGGAGTATTCAAGATGAAAGGTAAAGCAAGTAGGCCACATCGTCAACCGGCTGTTACCGAAAAGAAAGACTAGCCGCTTTGCTTCGTTATCGTATTCTAAGTCTAAGATCCCACGTACTATCCGAAAGGCCGATTCGTCTTAGTCTTCCGCTTGAATGAAAGGACCGAGCAATGAAAAAGGCCATCCCGAGGTCAAATGTAACCTTAGTCAGACCTAATATATCCCACGAGCAGATGTTCTCGAATAAGTTTCTTATCGAATTTCCGATCGGACTAGGCAAGGATCTGTTCTTATCGACCCCCATAAATAAAGGAAAGAGTAGGTGACTTCAATAAAGGAAAGAGTAGGTGACTTCACTCGCTTAAGCCGAATCGCTTTCAATCTTTATGGCATCTTCTTTTTATGTCAGCTGGATTGACTAGTTGATTGTTAGTTCTATTTTCACTAGTTTCAAAGGCTTTCTTGCCCCTGGGCTCACTTTTTTCAGTTTACTTGACTTCTATTTTAAACTACTCATCATCCGAGGGCTTTTCTGCTGTTCAAAGAAATGCTTCCAATTCGGTTTGGTCTGGGCTCAATCCAAATAGCCCGAGTTCTGTTCTTTACCGTGAACCAGCTATTCCTTCTTCTTGAAGCAGAGTGAAAGCTCCATCCCTTTCGAGACAAAGTCTCTCATCCCTAGGAAAGACAAATGCCAGTCTTTTCTTCGGTCAAATGAACCCGAGCTAGCCACTTTGGCTTAACCACCAACAGATGCGGATTCATTAGCTGCTAGGGTACTGGAACCTGATTCTTTTATATTATTATCCGGCTATAAAGAAGCACAAACGAATCTCGAGGAAACCACTGATTTTCACATATTCACATACTCGATTTCATTTACCTAGGAAGTCCTGAGAGAGCAAGAACAGCTGGAATTGGACCGAGGGGTACGTCACCTTCAGGCTGTCTCATTCCAGGCAACTCTTCCTCCATTACTTACTGACAAACGGATCCAGTCAGATCTAGCTAGGTTAGACGGTGCTACTCGGTCAACGATGGTTCGCTTGGTTTAGTGTGTTAGGGATAGCTGAACAGAGCAGAACGACTTCTCGCTCTGTGTCTAGTAGAACCCGAAGCATTTACATTGAAAGAAAGATCGATGGAAAGTTGATAGAAAGCCTATGGTATCTATGCCTGCTGAAGTCAGCTATTCGGGAGTTCAGATCTTGGTTTAGTTCGCTTGCTTCACTTCATCAAGGAGTTGAGTTGGGCTGCTCTTCCCGTACTGTACTGTCTGAGTTCACATTCCCTGATCCCGCTCTTATTGCTTGACTAGCTAGCTCCTCGCTCCTGTCGACCGGTCTCCACTTAGTTGGTACCCGTTTTAGACGACGCTTTTGGAGCCGAACTCCTCCCTGCGACCCTCCTTCCCTTTGTCAGCCTTTCGGTCTTAGGTCCAGTGAGTGGGAGGGTGCCATCTCTGTACACGAGTAGGGCTAGTTCATTTTCGGTCTTCGGCGCTCCCTTCGAACTTCTATCCAAAGAACCCCTGTAACAGGATGGTTTGAAATGATGGTTTATTACAGGTTATGGTGACATGAACATGAATAGGATGAGCATACGAATGAGCCGGAAGATGGATAACGTAGTGGTTCGAGCCGGTCGAGAGTACGAGATTACTGACCGAAGACTCTTCAATTGAGATGGGCCGAAGCCCTTCCCGCAGAAAACCTTCTCATCCAAATTCAATTGCCGATTTTTGAGCGCTAGAAAAAACGAAAGCCCTCTTATGGGTCTTTGTACAAGTTCTGCCTTCACATGCTCTTTTACTTGACCTGATCCGCCGTCCAATCCACATGCATTCATTCTACTCGGTAAGGGCTCACAGAAGATATCACAGAAAAGCAACCATACAGGGACGCCGTTGGCTTACTCGCTTTCTTATCAATTGTATGCGGATTCCCCTTTTCGTAGGTTCCTTGCGATACTCTTTTCTTACTTGCTTTGCTCGGCTTTTGTTCATAAACTCTCTATTTATTTCCAACACGACGTGGGTCTTTATTTAGAGCTCTCCGATCGTGCTTTTATTTGACCTTTCACCAGTGGACTTGGGACTGATTAATGACTTTACTAGTTTCCCCCTTTTTTCTGATTAAGCCATTGGCATTGGAGCCCAGTTCCCAGAAGTGCTTTTCCTTCTTTGATGGCATCACCACTCGAAGTCTAACTCTTGAATTGAGGTCAACTGCATAAGAGCGGCTCCCCTTTGGTTCGGCTAATCCATCGTTAATGGGTTTTTCGCCTGCGTAGCCTATTAGTTTCTGTCTCCTCCCAGTTCCAAAGCACCCATCCTTGGATGATCCATATTCGTACAGGGGAACGGGAAAGCTTGCTCAACTCTACGAGCGACTCACTGGACTGACGAAATCTATTCCCTTTCGTTCTTTCTTTCAGAGCCGAAGGTTACAAAGTCATTCGATATCCAAAACCTCGGCAAAATGCAACTGTATCGATTTCGTAATGCAACACAAATCCGCGAAGGTTCAGAATGATCTCGAGCGAAGCGAGAGGTCCGAAGGGACTCGACTAAAAGGTTATGGAATAAGATCTAAACTGAACTAACAGATCTCGCAATAATACAGTAATAATTTAGGGTAAGATCTTTCTAAGTGTTCTTTATATCGAAGAAATTATTGCATCTGTTTTTTTAAGTATTGCGACTCAGGGCACTAGAATATACTTTCATTATCTGCTGGGTTCAGAACAGGAATAAAAGATACTCGAAGCGATAGCGAGAGGTTCTCTAAGGAAAAATGTTCTATGGCAGGGAGGGGAGAAAGGCGGTCCTCACCCCATGAGCTTGGCCTTCCAATGCCAATAACACAAGGTGCGGGTGGGAATTTTTCCACAAAGTCCGCTTATTTGAATATTTTAGATGGTGGATGTAAATGTTGACATTCTTCACGTTTATGACCAACCCACATTGGAAACAAAGCATACGTAAACCCTCATATTAAATCCGCTGAGGATGCTTTCCTATTTCAATCCGCTGAGGATGCTTTCCTATCCATAGCTTAGGAAGCAACGGTTTAGTGAGATCGACCTCCACACATAATCTCGCAAAACGACCTCGAACAGCCTCTTCGGTCTTGCGATCATTGTACCACGAGCCCTCTGTCCCACACATCTTGATCTCGACCGTTTGACATTTGTCGATATGCCACCGCCTGTCGAGCCCTGCTTCTCTTACGATATTTCTAGAAAGATGAACCCAGAAAGCAAGCGTGATCAACTATACGATACCGAAAAAGAATAAGAGAAGAAAGGTCCATATAAGCGAAATCTTACTTAATAGGTACTGCACTTCTATTTCCCTCTCCTCTATGACTTCTTTCCCCAAGAAAGATAGACTGAGAATAAATACCTACCCGGAAAGCGAGACTACCTATTCGACGAGAAGGTGCAAGCAGCATCACCAACAATAAATGCTAGTGAAAGGAGGTTGAATGCTTTAATATGTAAACAAACCCCTTATTCTATTTCTATTAGAGCTGCTAGATTTCGGAGTTGCTTTCCGTGTCGGATAGCGTACAAGTACCGTGTCTTATGGTGTGCTGTGCTCATCAAAGTGGAGGTACCTTTCTTCTTTCAGTCTTCTTTGGGCACGGGTCTTTCTTTATTTAGTTTTTCCCCCCCTCGAAGGCGCTCTCGAATAAGAGTAAGCTGAGCAGCCTTTGCTTTCGCTGGATCCAAAAATACAATCGTGGAGAAGAGCTAGCTGTAAAGGATTTTATGCTTTCTTTTGAGTAGAGACCAGCCCGAAAACTCCCGATTTAGACATAAAAATAGGCCATTCCGGACCTTTTCCTCATGGAACGAGAAGACCGATGCCACTATCTTCCCTTGGCTCCCTTTCGCCCAGTGGTTAGAACACTACGGGGAATCCCATTTCACCACCGCGAGGTGTTCAGCGATCTCGTACTCATTTTTTTTTAATAAATCCTATCCGCTTCTCTACATCATTTAGCTTCCTACTCTCAAAGGCAACCGGGTGTCCTTCCCGGGCTAAGACCCCACGGCGTAGTCAGACGCATCGGTGTGCACCATCGAATCGGAAGCTGCAGCACAGGGTCACTCGCCACAGCGCGGCCTTGCCTTAACCGACTGTCTGAGTAGTTCTACCTATCTTCCCGGATGGGATTCGCTACCTTCGCTATGATTGTGCGTATTTAATGATTCCAACTGACGAAGTTCGGCATCGGACGTGTACAAAGACAAGACTAGTAGCTCTAGTTGGCAAAAGCTGCTAATGGAGCTAGCAGTTCTTGTCTAGCAGCTCGGATGGCGTCGTGGTATCCCCAATGTTTGATGCATTCGCTGGAAGATTATCTGACGGTCCGCTCGTGCTGTCCAGACCAGAGTCTCTCCGCCTGGAAGTTAATAAATCGCTCCGTGGGCTTCATCTTCGAGGCCTGTCTGGCCAGAGCCTGTAGCCATGCCATTCATGGGATCTATGGTTCCAATTCAAGAATATCGCAACAATAAATGGCAAACGGACTTGCCAAAAGAGCATTGGTTATCCTTTTTCTACAACCTAAATGAGGAAGGCCTCACTTGGGGAGCCCCATGGGTATATCAGAAGGTAATATTGTATGCTTGTGGAAGTTTCAGTTGGGTTCCACTCCTCGGCATTTGGGGAGCCATCAGCTATGCTCCATTGTTGGTCCAAAGACTGTTTGACTCACAACTCTTCATTCCTCGAACTCAAGGGTTAGATCAATTTGAGTTTACCCATGGAGATCCTGGTTCAGTACGAGCAGCTGCGAATATCACAGATGCATGGAAGCAGCTTCACTACATGAACTTGCATCAAGTTTTACCCCAAGTCACTCCCGAGTACATTGAGTGGAGGAAAAGACGAGTGAACTCAATTGTGATCCCTTTTCCCGTTCCTGAATCACCACATGGAGAGTTGCCGAAAAGGAAAGACCGAGATCGATATTGTCAAAAGAGAATTTGCTAATGCACGCGGATCTGGAAAAAGAAGCACTCGAAAGGAAGGTGAATGAGCTAAAACTGGAGCTAGACGGAAAGAGTACTCGTATCGAGGCGTTCAACAAGCAAAAAGCGGAATATGAAGCTCAGATTTCCTTCTTGCAATCCCAAAGGATGAGTGCAAAGAAAAGATTGGGCGTGACAGTGCCAGTACCAGATTGGGAAACCGAGCTGTTGGCCAAACGAAAGGAATATGAAGAAGCCTTGACACAAAAAGAAGAAGCAGCGAAACGGTAATAGGAGATTGGGGCAACGAAAGAAACCTCTTTGATAACGATAGGGCGTGAGCGCAGAACCTCTTTCTTTGATCCCTTGTTATGTATTCAGAGAGGTTCAGGTATGACAAGTCAATGAAATGCTCAAATAAGCATTGAAATTGGCCCAGGACAGGAACTACATGATAATAGAACTCAATCAAAGAGGGCAGGTGAGGGATCATACAAAAAAACGTTCTCTTAAGCGCATGGTCCTAAAGATTCAATCTCAAAGCGGTACTCAAGATTAGGCAGAAGCAGAACGAGAACTAGAATTCAAAGCCCCGGACCTTGTACCAAGAAGCAAGTTCAGAACAGAAGGATAAGGGGGGAAGTGGAGGTATGGGAGGCATACTACACGGATTCGAGTTGAAGATGCTTGCCCGGTTCAAGATAATAAGAATAAGA
>JBBPFP011029405.1:0-13230 GCA_037974795.1 Kaempferia galanga | reverse complement strand
ATTCAGTATCCCTTAGTTATAAGTCTTATTTGAAGGAAATTTTTTTATAAATGCGTTGTAACTGAGAATTGATTTGTGAATGTCTGAGAGATAATTGAACGCTTTTACTACTGCATTCTAGTCTCGAGTATTAATTGATCTTTTTAGTAGCATATTGGTGGTAAAAGACGACCTCATTTATCCTCAGTATCCCGACAATCCGTCTCAGGATCAACACAGAGGAAACTGAGGCTTTTTTAGTAACACATGTTGATTGAGATTGTTATTCTATATTCAATAATCAAGTTTTTTTTAAAGAAAATACTCAATCAAGTGTTTAATTTAATCAATTTAAATTTTAAAATCGAGATCAAATTAATAAAAAAAAATTATTAATTTTTGTTTTTTTAATAAATCGGATTGAATCGGTTTATTCGATTTTAATTTATATTTTGCTCATTTTTATTCAGGATTGTTATAAGCAAAAGTCAGGTTACGATCCCCCAATGGGCCACGACACAGCACAATGGTTCGCTCCCACCTGTAATTTATTGTTGACATTTTTTTTTTAAATGGGGCATAATCATTAAACTTTGCGCGTGAGCATGATTTATCATTTTCTAAATTCCATTTTACCTTGTTCGTCCTTTTATTTCGTTGTTTAAAAAAATACGATTTCCTCACATTTATTATTATTTCGAAGTACAATATTTAAAGCCTGAAGCAACGCCGGGTGAGAGAGCAACCGACACGGAGAGCCTCCGCACTCCTGACAGCCCAATAATTATAGTACGTTTTCCATGGTCACTTAATCAGCCTTCAGCCCTTCACTAAGATGGGCCCACCGTTCGATGGATGGAACTTGTCTTCGAATACAACAGGCGCAGCAGGGCAAGAATTAAAATGGAAAAGAATTCTCACCCAATCTCCCACCCACTCAGGAAGTCCACTTCTGGTTTCGTCCGTGGGCCCCCAACGCGTATTAAAAACGGCAGACGAAGACCGCGGCTTCCCTCGGCGGTTAAAGCGTCGTGCTCACTCACTCACTCACACCGCCCTTTTCATACCCTTCAAGTACAATTATGCCCACACACGTTTTTTCCCATGGAATTTAATTATTATTATTATTATTGCCTGTTGTTAAAACAATTAATTTAGAATACTTTTATTTAACAAAAAAAAAATTAAAGGAAGAAGAGTCTTCGAGCAAAAACAAGCCAAAAGCTTGAGACGGCAGGTGGAGGTACTGCGAGGCTTCGAGCGTCAAGCAACGACGACAGCTCGTCTTCCATTAGCTCACGGGTAGCCGGTCCTGTTTTTTAGTGAGCGAGTCAATTTACTCTTTAAACCATAAAGTGTGTTGCAAGCAGAGCAAATAGCAATAATAATGATGGCATATTGGTCTTTTCAATCCTTTTGGCGATGGATTTATTTACTTCAACGCAGTCGAGAAGTTCTTGCTGCGCACCCGAAGGGCCCCGCTATTGCCAGCCTGTTACGTTGCGTTTCGTGGCGCCACGTGTTCATTTGGCATTCCGGTGTTTTGTTCCAGGTTGGCAGTCCGTCTTCTTCACGGCTTCACCTCCCTCTTCTCTTCTGCCTCCTCTCTCTCCCCTCGCTAATCGGAAGGGGAAGAAATCGCGATAAAGGGGGTTTCATAGAGATTTACTCCGCCGTCGTCGCCGCCATGGATCGCCCCTCCGTTGGAGGTGCTACTGAGCTGCTGCTAATTTATGTCATGTTTGTCGTCGCCGTTGCTGTCTCCGCACCGACCTCCTCGTCTTCTTCGCCAGCATCGCGTGGATCTGACTCCTCTGCCATCACATTCGCCGGCGTGTCGAATTCTACCGGGCAGATTAACTCCAATTCCGTCCTCGTTGCCCTTCTCGACTCACGCTACACTGAGCTGGCGGAGCTGGTGGAGAAGGCCCTCCTTCTCCCGTCCCTCGAAGCCGCCGTTGGCCGCCATAACCTCACTATCTTTGCCCCTAGAAACGAGGCACTCGAGCGCGATCTGGACCCTGAGTTCAAGCGCTTCCTCCTGGAGCCACGGAATCTCCGCTCCTTGCAGACACTGCTTCTCTACCACGTTGTCCCCTCCCGTATTGCTTCCGGAGTATAGCCTCAGGCCCGCCACCGCACCCTTGCCGGGGATCACCTCCACTTGGAGGATAATAAGGTCGGCCTTGCTGCCGTGGCGCAACCGGACGCGGTGGTTCGCCCCGATGGTGTGATCCATGGCATCGAGCGGTTGCTGGTGCCTAGATCCGTGCAGGAGGACTTCAATCGTCGGCGGAGCCTCGCTGCCATTTCTGCTGTGCTTCCTACCGGTTCGCCGGAGGTTGACCCGCGCACCCATCGCCTCAAAAAGCCAGCGCCGCCGGTTCCCCCTGGTGCCCCACCAGTGCTTCCTATCTACGACGCTCTGGCCCCTGGTCCTTCGCTGGCGCCTGCCCCCGCGCCTGGCCCCGGATCCGGCAAGCATTGGTTCGATGGAGAGAGCCAGGTGAAGGACTTCATCCAGACACTCCTCCTTTACGGTGGCTACAACGAGTTCGCCGACATCCTGGTTAACCTTACGTCGCTCGCTGTCGAGATGGGCCGGTTAGTGTCGGAGGGCTACGTGCTGACCGTACTGGCGCCGAGCGACGACGCCATGGGGAGGTTGACGGCGGACCAGCTCAGCGAGCCCGGCGCGCCGGAGGCGCTCATGTACTACCACCTCATCCCGGAGTACCAGACGGAGGAGAGTATGTACAACGCTGTGCGAAGGTTTGGGAAAGTGCGCTACGATACTCTGCGGCTGCCCCACAAGGTGGTGGCGCGCGAGGCTGACGGCTCCGTCAAATTTGGGTCTGGCGAGGGCTCAGCCTACTTATTTGACCCCGACATCTACACCGACGGCCGCATCTCCGTGCAGGGCATTGATGCAGTCCTCTTCCCACCAGACGAGACGCCACCAGCCACTCCCCTTTCCCCCGCCACCCGCAAGGCCGAGCTCGCCCTGGTCAAATCCAAGTCCAAGCTCAAAGCCAAGCTCAGAAGAGGTAACTACTGTGCTCCTCTTATTCTTACCTGTCTGTGCAAGGTGATTGCTAGTGATGCTTTCCGGCGCCTGCGGCCGGCGCGCATTCCTGCAAGATTCCTTTTCTATACAATTTTTACTTCATTTAAATTCACTACAATTTATCGTAAATTAAACAAGTTGTAGTCTTTCAGATTACTAGTCTAATTATTCTTGCCAATAGTCTGGCTAATGTGGTCTGCATTAATTCGCTTCTTTATAATTGTCGAAGGCATATCAGTCACCAGTGTGAATTGTCGGTGGAGTTTTTGCTTTGTGGTGAAGGAATACTTATCTTTCTTGCAAATCGCCTCTTTGCTTTCTTCCTTTTGTTCTTTTTCTTTTCCACATAAAAGTGATTTGTGGATGTTAGCAGATGTGAAAGATGAGGGTTACTTCTTGACTAATTCAATTATGGTTCATTATCATCACGTTACATTGTTTGCGTAGCGTTAGTTGATTTGTCACCCCCAATGTTTTAGAATATATATATTTTCATTCTTTTGGTGGCTTTATAAAACACACCCAAGTTTGATTTTTTTTTTTTTTGCTTCAAACTGACATTTTATCTTCTCATGAAAATGACATTAGCATTTCAGTCGAGTTGGTGAATGGATACTTTTTCTATAATGTTATCTTGTTAATTATGCAGTTTAGACTAATTAAGACATGCTTGCAATGATTCAATGCAGGTAAACTATTAGAAATGGGATGCAATTTGCTTGGGGTGTTGGGTCAACGCTCTAGGTTTGCCACCTGCCAATAGACAGAGAATGAAATAAGATTCAAGGTAAAAAAAAAAAAAAATGATGCACCTGCCCCCTCCTTTGTGTAGATAATAAAACTGTTCTTTCACAGTGGGGGATGGATTGTATTTGCATATTTGTAAAGGAAATGTTCTTTTTGTATTGATTGTAATCATACTTGTTTTGATGCAAAGTCAAATTCCAGATAATGGTCTGAAAAATTCCCTTCTTATTCATTTGCTTGATTAATACTGAGTGGTGTTTTCTTTTGAGGAATAAGCCTAATAATTGAGAAGTGGACGAATTATTGGAAAGAAAGTAGGCAGTTGTCCCGTAGGACTTAATTATGGGATTAAATATGAACTTAAATTTTTGGAGTTTGATCATAGCTGTATATCATGTTATATTGTCTTCATTATGCAGCCAGCCGTAGTTCACCAAAGAGAGCAATAGCTGTAGTTCACCAATATCTTGTTATATTGTCTTCATTATTATGCAGCCAGCCGTAGTTCACCAAAGAGAGCACTGTATCCAGTTGTAATCCAATATGATCCTTTCCATATGCAATTAAAAATTTGAATTCTGGTTCGATATTTTTTTAATTATTATTTATTATGTTTTTAGGTAATAATTTCAATTTATAAATTTACGATACTTTATAATTTGGTTTAAATATTGGTGGAATTTTTTTATTCCTATTTTTCTTTATGATATTAGAAGAAGGATAAAAATCGCAAGCTACAATTATCATCCATATTATTATATTTCATTTATGTTTTCTATCTAAATCCTGAATCGAGGTACGTTGTAGCGTTATATTTTCAGTGTAAATCCTAATAGCTACGAATTCATTTTCCGTCTAAATCTTGCGTCTGTCTAAATCTTGAATCAAGGTGTATTGTAGTAGCTACACCGTCTATATTTTCTATTTAAATCCTGAATTGAGGTGCGTTGTAGCACCTGTCTAGTAGCTGCGAAACATAAATGGTAGATGAGCAGAGTTGAATCCACAATCTTAATTAAGACTGATACTGTTAATTAAGATTTACTATGCAGATCAAAATGAGATTTTTTTTTTTTTTACATATTTTGCATCCAAATACATACATCATCAATAAAATTTCAAAAAAAAAAAAAATGAAAAGCGTCAATAAAAAGTTAAACATATAGAAAAATACAATGATAAAGGGGAAAATTAGAAAGTTAACGAACTTATCTTTTTTATTATAATAACTATAAATCATAACTACTATAATATATGTAGTAATTACAATTTTGTAACTACTGTAATTGATCCAACCGATTGAGAAATTAGATAAGAAATTTAAATGAGAGATACTAGTACTAAATAGTACTAGAGAGCAATTAAGTAATTGTATATAGTTGAATAGTGGATCAGTGGGATAGGTCTCTCCTTTGATAAAAAGAAAATGGACGCATTCTTGATTTTTGATAAGAAATGGCAGGGGATTTTGTTTTAGTAAAATAGTCAACTGCTGGTGATTTTTATCATTTCCACCTTTTACGTGCACGAGCTGAGAATTAGGGTTTATTTGTGTCTTAAGTTATTTTTTCTGAAAAAAAAAATACTGAAGGAATTTTACAAAGAAGAGTAAGTTTTGTGTTTGATGCACAAAGAGGACAACATTCTATGACAACTTTTTCTCAAATTACAAATGGAGGAAATAATAAAATGCAACAAGACAATTAGTATTCTTCTACAGTGAGATTTTTAAAAATAATAATAATAATATGCAAAATAATCGAATATAAATATGCTGAGAGAATAAACAAATACGAGATCATCTGAAACTAACAGCTATTACCTGGAAAAACCTCAGTTGCTTGCTACCAACAAAGAGACAAGTGATGAGACCAAGATGAGGAGACCTATTGATGATCATGTTCTTAAAATAAATACAGAAAATAATTTGGTTTTTGGACAATTCAAATACAACTTGATCATACTTTGCAATTCTAGGAATATCAATGCACACTGTAAATCGTAATGAAATCCAAACTATTTTGCACCCTTAAGATACAACAATATGGGACTCAGTTCCTAAACTCTGTGAATGATAATTACAAAGGGAATAAGAATCTTAGTATCCAGAAGTCCTCTGTATATAGACTCTTCATCCTTCCCCATTTCAGATACAAACACTTAGAATACTGGAACTCCAAGTGAAACTTGACTATATTGATCATATGTAAATATCTTTAGGAGTAATTGTATGGAACACATGGGACGGAGCATTTGAGCACTCGTACCCAAGTGTGAGTGGCATAATCCAAAACTACCTTGTTAGCTATATTTAATGTGCTCGGAAAGCAATACTGAAACTAGTCTGTATCCCTTTCTTGCCAAATCCAGCATCTCCTTTATGCATCATTGCGACAAATTCATTGTAATCTATGCGTCCATCCTGCAAAAAGGGAAAGGAAAAAAAAATGAGAAATTTCTTCTCTTAATATAGATTTTATCAACAAGAGACAATAGTAGATGCTATAAGCTTTACATTATCTTGATCCACTTCTCTAATGATATCCTCTAGCTTCACATCTTTGATACCAAACTCGTCACATGCTTGTTGCAATTCATCTTGAGTTATATAGCCACTCCCATCTTTGTCAAAATATGAGAAAGCAGCAAACAAGTGATCCTCCCTTTGTATCTTATTTAGATGCAAAGTAGCAGCAACAAACTCACTATAGTCAATAGTCCCACTATTATCAACATCTGCCTAAAATTTTCAAATACCAAAAAACACACATAAAAAAATGATAAGAAAGAGTTTTAAGTTAATAGACTCAACAGAATCTTATCATATGTTTTGCATTCAACCTACATTCTCAAAATAATGTGGTGATTATGATACATGCAGCATTTGTGGATGATATTAGGAAAGGAATACGTTTTTTTAACAGAAAAGTCTTGCATTTTTTAAATACTTACAGCCTGCATAAGTGCATAAATTTCCGATTCCTTTAGATTAGTACCAACTCTTTCTAAACCAGCCTTGAGTTCTTCGAATGATATTTGTCCACTATTGTCTGTGTCTATCATCTTAAACATTTGCTTTAGGCCAGCAATTTCATCCTCCGAAAGTTGTTCAGCAATTACCTACAAAAGCTCATCTTGGATAACAGGATTTGGAGAAAATGGAGTTTGATGAAAAACATACCATAGCATAAAAAAATTGGAACTTTTGAGATTATAATAATGAGAATAGAAACTATTTGGAAAATTCATCTTTGTAATGTTTGTAACATGCATAAATATGCATGAAATGGCCAAAATTAGTGAAAATGCTATAATCTTTCAGAGCTAAATGATAACTTCTTCAGCTGTTTGTCCAAGAAACATTCATAAGTAAGCATCCTAGCAGTATTAAATTGTAGTACATTTTTCACAGTTTCAAAGCTTACTCTTATAGCCATCTTTTTCAGCTTGTTCATTGCAGAGAATTGCTTCAGTCGAGATAAGACAGCAGAGTCCAGAGGTTTATCGGGAGCTACTCCGTCTATCTGAACCCATGGATGACCTGAGAGGAAACCAGGAGCAAACTAAGTTCATTATAGAAATGTTTTTATAATAGGGTTTAGTTATCATAGCATCAACATTCTCTCCATCTAATATGATGAAATATCTAACAGATGATCACCAGACATCTTTGCTTAATCAGACTCAAACGTGCATTTATCATGCTAGCCGAATAACAAAACTGTGTGGATGTATTGCTAATCGTGAAATAAAGAGAATGAGATCCAACAACAAAGCTACGCTGACCATGCTAGGCAGACTACAAGAGTTTTTCATGTGGATGTGTTGGTTTACATGCAATAGATGCAATAGGATCATACAGAGAAATGCAAATAATCATTCTTGAATACAACTTGATGATTTTACATAAAAAATTAACACATCAAAACTAAAAATAAATACTTACGCAAAACATCATGGACATTCAACCGCCTCTTGGGGTCCCTAATAAGCATTCTTCTTACAAGATCTTTGGCACTTTCGGAGATGCTAGGCCATGGGTCTGACTGAAAATCGAGAGAGCCATGTAAAACCTCTTCAAATATACCTTGCTCATTTTCTGTGAGTAATATTCATTTTAGAAGATATTAGTGCAGAATATTATAGATAAATTGGTGTATATATGGTAAATATACAAACAGAATAAGTTTGGTAATATATACTCATAAGACTAGAGATGAATTTTCACCGGCCCAAAATGGTGGAACACCACTGAGAAGAATAAAAATGATGACCCCAGCACTCCAAATATCTGCCTCAGGACCATAACGCTTTTTTAGGACTTCAGGAGCAACATAATAAGGACTACCAACCACATCCGTGAATATCTCTCCTGAAATAGAGAACTTGCTCATCAGTGAACTGGAAGAAAAACTTTCATATATGAGATCTCCATGAAATTAGAGCAGATTAATAATGTATCATTGTGTGCTATCATGCATTCTACAAGATAAGTCATACTTAAATAATTTCATGCTATCTAGGATACTCAAATGGTATGATTCATTTAGATGTTCTTAGATGAGTTTATGCATTTGAAAGCACAACAGTAAAAACTCTGTAACTCGAGCTGAGATAAATCCCAAATAAAATATAGTGACAATATGAACAGTCAAGTTAGAGTACTTCTATATTGCTTAGTACCATTGTATTTACCCAAGGCAACAGTTATGATGTAAGAAAGTCTAATTCCAAACTTGTAACAGTTGCACTCGAATTTCACATGAATTGCTTTATTACCAATTCTTCTAAATATATAATGATCTAATCCAATATTTAAAAGATCACATGGATGCCGAATCAAATTCTTAAATGGCCAATTATGGGTACCTGATGAATTCTGTATCCGAAGTTCCTGATTAGTGCTACAATCAAGATGCGAGTCTCGGTTTCATGAATCAACTAAAATGTCTGATGGTCTAAGATCATTCCTAATTTTCATCTTGAAAATTCCAAATGAAAGATGCCGCAAAACTGCTTATGATTAAAATAATATTCAATTCAGACCAAAATCACAAGCACAAAAAGGCAAACATGAACGCCGAGCTTAATAAGCATATCAAAACTAACAAGAAGAAAACTCAAAGAACAAGATACCTGGTCGGAAGAAAATGGACAATCCAAAATCAATGGTCTTAAGAGGTGCATCCTCCATTTGGTTGACAAAAAGAAAATTTTCGGGCTTCAAATCGCGATGCATGACTCCCATTGAATGACAAGCTTCTACAACACCTAGGATGACTCTTGCGAGCTCTGCTGCCTTTCTTTCTGTGTAATGCCCCTTCTGAATGATCCTGTCAAACAGTTCTCCCCCAGCACACAGCTCCATGACAACATGAACAGCCACTGCGTCTTCATAAGCCTCCTTGATGGAAATGACGTTTGGATGGCCGGCCAAATGATGCATTATCTGGATTTCTCTCCTTACATCCTCCACATCCTCTTCCGTCGCCAACTTTCTCTTCAAAATGGACTTGCAAGCAAACTCCTTACCAGTTGTCTTCTCTATGCAGAGATATGTAGTACCAAATTGTCCCTGTCCGAGCTTCCTACCTAAGCAGTAAAGATCCTTCAAATTTTCAGTTTGGCGCTTCAATACGAATTCTGCAAGCCCTGCGACACTGGAAGCTCTCTTGACATGGGTGGGCCTCTTGGGTCGGTCCGTTGACGATCTGCTAGGTGCCGGCTTGGCTTCCACTTCCGGGACCTTTACAGGCTTCGGCTCAGGGATCTTAAGCGGTTGGGGCGCTTCGGTGTCTTCTGTAACTGGCGAGGGCGAGATGGAGGAACCCTCGCCGGAGGGTTTGCTATTAGAAGCTGGAAGAGCGTCCTGATTTGCTCGGCTACGCCAAAGAGTAGCGGATAAGGATTGGAAGAACCCATTTTTCGATAGGCTCGGACCAATACACGAATTCCCCATCTTGATTCAAGAATCAATATTGCCAGTAATGCCTCTTCAGCATTGGATCGAACTTCTCGTGGGATTCCAGAGAAAACAAAACCCCACGGCCTAGGTCGATCAAATCCCTATCTCTGCTGCAACTTCGAAACAAGATCACATAAAAATTGGATCTTGCGACAATGATGCGCATTCAAACCGATTCAAAGGAAGAAGAACGAGGAGGAACGGACAGAATCTCCTTCAGGCATCAATCGGCGATTCAAAAACATTTGAAGAACCGAAATGAAACGAAGGGGGAGATGGCGACAAGTCCCCCGTCCGATTCAGAATGGCCTTGTCTTGCGGCGAATCCTTTGAAGGAAATGCAGATCGGAGGTGATCTCGCGCCGTGATTGGTAATCGCGAAGAGGGGGAGGAAGGCGGGAAGAGGAGGAGAACGGAAACGGGAAGAGGACGTAACGAGGTCAACGGAAACCGGCAGTTTTTTTTCCTTCGCATCTCATGGCCGATTTATTCGGCTCTATCACGAAGCAAAACGCGTTTGGGGTTGATGAATTATTTTTATTTAATTAATTAAACCGTACATAATTTAAGGCCTACAACTCAGGGGTGATAATTTTTTCCACGGTTCGGACCCCATGGAAAATAATCGAAATGAGGACAGATTTAGAGAGTTAATTCGGATATGGGTTCAGGTTCAGAATTTTAAAATCTCCGAAATTAAATTGGGACGGATACGATTATGCTATCCTACGGTTTTAATAATAATAATAATAATATAAGTGAGGTAAAAATCAAATATTTAATTCCTAAACTCTATCAGTTTATTTGAAAAGTGGTGGAATTGAATTTCTTCGGGAATTAAAATTCAATTCCACCATTTGGAATAAATTTTCAATATAAATTTGACAAAAAATTGAATTTCAATTCCATTCAAATCCTTTAAAATAAATAGGTCTGATTTGTAAATTAAATTCATTTAAAAAATTAAAATTATTAAATAATCCTTTATCTAAATATTAAATTTTATTAGTGAAGGATAAAATAGTAAAAATATAAAAATTCAATTCAATTCCAATAGCAATTCTATTATTTATTAACTCATTCCAAAACAAAGAATTGAATTCAATTTTTGATATAATTCAATTCTCGATGGAATTCAATTCAATCCTATTCCTTACAAAGTTTCAAAACGATGTGTAACAAAATATAGCATAAATGATAAGTTACGTAACAACGGTTGGCACCCCGGTGTATTGCATGACCCATATTAGGAAAAGAAAGAACTGCCTAGAACCGCCATAGTAGAAGCATCAAAATCCAGAGACATGGTTCGTCAAAAAGAAAAATAAATCGCCAAAAAGAAAATGATAGCCCACAACACCCACCAAGACCAACTAGAAACACAGGAAGATTGACAGCTACTGGAACTTTTTGTCTTTCAATGGACCTCTTGGTATCTTGCTCAGATACTTGGCATGGACTACGGCATGTTGCTTCTTAAATTCGATTGTTACCTTCTCTGCAAATGCGTCGACTTGGTCTTCATACTTGTTGTATAAGAAAGGTACAGTGTGAAGTGTGACAAAAACTTCATCAAGAAACATGAAAGAACAGTTTCAGATGCAATGGGCAAGGTAAAAGATCAATTAAAAGAAGGAAAAACAAATTGAAGACTCATTACCGATATAGAGCAATGCCACGAAATTGGTACAGTTCGCAATGATCGAGAGAACCCATAGTCCAGCAATCACCTGAATCCACAAGACTAATCAGCACAAATGAAAGAAAAAGGACATGCAAATATTAGATATTCAAAATGTTGCATACAGCAAGGAACTTCTTCAAATCACGTCCTGATGCAATTTCCCTCAAAGCAGCAAGGCCGCGGTTGATCTCATATCTCAGAGAAAGAGCAATGTCCACAGCCAATTTTTCAGGAATGCTCACCTCAGGAATGTGTGGAGTAGACCTGCAATCAACGATAATTGAGAAATCAAATTTCAATCTAATTCATCACGCAAAAGGTAACAAAATTGATGATAGTGGTCTTACTTGGTAATCAAACGAGTAGCATTGGACCAGAGGAAAATGAGAGCAAGAGACAAGATAAGCAAGTGACAGACTAAAGTGAGCAAATGGTACTCCATAAGCTCGAACAAGATCCAGATTGCTGTGGCTCCACCAAGGACAGCAGCTGAAGATTTCTTGTCCTTCCACAGAAAAATATCAGCAACTGCAAATGATTCGCCAATGTAGAGTCTATGATCAGTCAAATCAACAAAGCACTTATAGACAAAAGGATATTCAAATATGTAGAGTTCATGAACAGATGAATTCCAACAATGTTCCATCTCAAACGGAGATCGATCTCGTCATCAATAAATAAATAAATAAATAAAAACAGATTCATCCACATATATGTATGTGTTCAATCGATGCAAAATCCAACGAAAACCATACATGTCAGAGATCAGGCAATTAGATCTTAAAGATCACGGTAGCCAAGGCCACACTCGATTTTGATCTAAAGAATAAGGGGGGAAAAAAATCAAAGATCGTACGCTTTCCGCCGCCCAAGATCTGGTGCACGGGCTTCTCCCTACCGAAGAGGCGGAAGATCTTGGCCTTTGCGGCCGCCGCCGCCGCCGCCACCACCTTGGACTTCTCGTCGTCGGACGACGAGGAATCGTCCGCGCCGTGGAACTTCTCCTTTATCTGATCGAACAGCGCCTCGTTCTCCGCCATCGTCGGGCTCGCGTCCTCAAGCCCTCTCTCCTTCTCCTCTCGTACTTCTGAGATTCGAGGGCAGGTTTAACGAGGTCATGACTGTCGAACCCTAACCGGGGCGGATTCCACGAGGGCGCTCCGTTTTCTCTAACGGCGCCGTTTACGACTCCCACTTCGTGCGTGGTGCTGCATTCGTCCCCCCCGACCATAATCGAAAACAAGGCACCACATTCTTTCACGCGACACGACTCAGGATACGATCACGTCAGCCGTCTCTAACGAACGCTCGGACGCGTGGCCGTATCTGTTAGTTGGAAGTCGCTTTCGCATTCCGCCCAGCGCAATTATTGACCTAATCGTTGCCAGCCAAGTGGCAAGTAGCATGAGACCGTCCTGGTCGCGTCACGTAGGCTAACGAAGTAGTGGCTTGTTCGGCGACACGTAGGACGGCTAAATAGGGTAGATCGAGCATAGTAGAATGACCTGGGGCCCACATGAGAATCTAAGATTTTGTATCGACGCGACAAAATACGATAACGCCTTTGGCGGTTAGAATCTGAATAGATTGATCGACGGTTAGATGTATGTATACATAGGTTTTTGCTATCCTCGGGGACACCGGTGCATGACATGTATGACGTTTCTTCGTGACGTGCCGCCCCTCCTCTATATATGTAATATTATATTACTTTGTCGATGAAATCCTACGGATTTTGTCGGCAATGGTTGAGGGTTTAGATTAAATCTAAGTCAATTCGTTCATTAG
>JBBPFP011029193.1:0-13231 GCA_037974795.1 Kaempferia galanga | reverse complement strand
CCTGTTATTCTCCACCATCTTTCGATGATGAATGTAATCTTAGTACTTTTCTATTTATAATCATCAATGAATGGATCCAAGTCCTGCTATAAGCCTTTCAGGATATTGAAGTATCTCGTCACACTATCTCCCCCTTGCCAAATCTCTCCAAGGCGCAATTGCAACTCATAAACTTGTGACTGGTTGCCAAGATCAGAATACATCTGACCAATATTATCCCAAAGCTCTTTGGCAGTGGGGTAACACATGTAGTTGGCACTAACTTCTTCCTCCGTAGAATTGACCAACCAAGCCATTACCATGAAATTCTTAGCATTCCACGTTGCAAAGGCTGGACCGTTTTTGAGGTGCTTTGGTTTCACCAGTGAGATCCGATCTTTCCCCTCCCTCAGATGTACAGCCTAACTGATTGAGACCACCTCAAAAAATTACCTTCATTGAGTCGGATTGTGGTGATTTGAACATGATGAGACTCAACATGGGAATTCTTGATTTCAGTGGTTTTAGAAGTCACAATAGGAGAGGAATCGAGAACTTCAGACATGGTGAAAGAAAGAAAAGAAATCGACTACTAGGGTTAAAAAAAGAGAGAGAAGTAGCTCTGGTACCAAAAAGATTGTTGTATTTTTTTTATTCAGCATCTAATCAGTTTACATGCCTTGTATTTAAAGATATACAAAGGAACTAAAAAAGGAAATAACTAATTACAATTAATTAACTTTCCTAAAAGCTACAGATTTGTACAGTTTGAATATTCCTAAGATGATGCCAATATCTTAATTGATTGATTTATTTTCAACACTTTCCAATAAAAAGTCAACTAAATATATTTTTTTTTGAAAGGAGTTATAAAACCATTTAAAAAAAAAATCACTAATGACTATACCTTATAATACTGTAATGATTGTTGTGCCTTGGAGGAGATCATTTGTTCTTGTAGCATTATAGTGAGATCAACCTTATAATTTTCGACCTAAACAATTTATACTCCTAGGATATCTCGTACAATTAGATTCACTGCATATTCATTTAACTAGTAGGAGTTGAACTTGAATTGACACAATCAGAACTAGAAGAGGCACACGCACAAGATATAGATAGTCACAAACTCAGAATTTATCTTACTCCAATACCCCTCTATTTTGTTGTTGTTAGTGCTTCGCTTCCACCCTTTTAACTATTGTTTCACCCCATCTCCCAAAATTGGTAGATGAAATCAATGAATGGGTCATGGGAAGAAAATATTGCTATCTCAATCACGATCTGTTTCATACAATACCAAATGAGGCAAGCACTTTCTCAAACGATACCACTGACATAGTGATCAAAGTAACGACAAACTGAAATCTACGAATATAGTACTGCCTTCTTAATTAAGCATCTCCAAATATAAGCCTCTCAACTAGTGGTCATGCATCACTAATATCATAAAAATAGTCGTGTGTTAGATGTGAGCATTGGTTGCTAGAAAAATGTTTGTGTGCTCAACTCCAAAATTTTCCAATATTAACTTAACTAATGCTCCCAAGATATCTAGTACTTGAACTAATTTCTTCACATGTTTATAAAAATAGCTCAGTTAACCACTAGGAGTTAAATTTGGATTCAAACAATTGGCATTGTACATACGAATGCATCTTAGTTTCTCTGATTTCTATGTCACTCCTCTTTGTAGCTGTCGATGCTCCAGTTGATGACTCCTTCCTTCACCACCCTCTGGCATTTTAGAATATTCATCTCCTCCCTTTGAATGCCAAATGGAAGGATGAGTCAAGAGAAGAAATCTTTCTGTTTAGACAGATTCCATACAGTCACAAGGTTTGTTTAAGTCATTACTACCACAATTGTATTGCCAAGAGAGTTTCAATGATATTCTCCCTTGTAGACACGATATTGATGTTGTCCAACAGCTGAAAATATATGTTTTGACTATGCCAATCAATACCAATCAGCATTGCAACATTGGATTAAAAGAGTGGTATTGAGATATTCTTAATTTAGTATCAAGTGTTTTAATTTTGATTTTAATCATCATATTGACATTGATATCATGAATGACATAAAGCACAATTCAAAGAATCCAAACTAATGAGAGTCAAGGAAGTGGCCATTGGTCCTTGAAGGTGAATATTGCAACAATAGGGAAGTAAGCTTTATCTAAGTAAACTTCATCAACTAGGATAATTTTTGCTGATGCTTGTTGAACAATCTCATCCAATTATTTTTTTAATGTGGTGATTCAGTCTAACTTAAGACTCCAAATCAAGGAAAGATTTCAGCCAGTTGAATTAATGTGGCAATTCAATCCTAATTAAGGCTCCTGGTTGAGGAACAATTTCAGCCAATTGGAATTAATTTGGTAATTCAGTCACAACTTAAATGTATACTTTCGAGACTAATGTAATCAATTATCTTCCATTCTTCAAGGACAAAAATCATCAAAGTAACATAGGGTGAAATGGGTCAATACATGATCACATGGGCCAATTATCTGGCAATTTAAGAGGATGAAAGAAAGCCTACAATGCAGCTGTAATGCTTTGGTAAAATGAGGTATCTTTCATATGAGAAACTTAAGTGATTTGTCAATAGGACAGAAAGCTCAAATAAGCACATAAAACATACAGAATCATTTTGCCAGAACCTAAATCTATACAATAATCTCCCTTCTTTACATCCTAAACAAACAAAATTGCAGCCAAATTATTTGTCACTGCTAGAAAGCGTAATCAGTCTGCCTGGTCATTGGTTTCAAGCTTAGATCATAACATAGATTCAGGTCATGTGTCTATAATTAAATTGACTGCAAATAACTGGCACAAGTCAAGGCAGAAATTTGGTAATAATAGACACTGGAAAAAAAAAAAGAGGTGAAAATATAGAATACATAGTTCCAAAAGAACATACCTTTATCCGTGAGCCATGTGGAATAGGCGGAGAGCTATCTGCATTATTAGGTAGAAAGACCTCCCAAACGCCATATTCATTCTGAGCATAATTGTTCAGTAAAATTCAGCAGAAGAAACAGTGATGAGATTCACATATATGAAGAAAATTCATAATTGTGTACTACTGTTCTGCATAAATGTCCAACAAAACCAGATTATATAGATTATGCATACACTTGTGAGAGGCAATTAGTTAAATAATCAAAAGCATGGGAAAAAACTCTTGAAGAGTTTATACTTGGAACTTCCAACAGAATGGGATACTACCGAAACTAACCCAACTACCTACTGCTGGTTTTACTGAGGTTTAGTTAGTTTCAGTATTTTGAGAATATATATGCAAAAGTTCACATAGTAGAATACATTATGCTGTCAATGACTTAAAAATCATGCAACAATTCAATCTGTGCATCACCACTTGTGATGAAAAAATCATAAGAAAAGATGCATGGTGCCAAAACATAAGTTTTGGGACATTCAAAGAAAGAACTATATAAAATATAAAAACAACAAAGAAAAAATCCAGGAAGATGACTTCACCTTGGTCATGACATTTACATGGGGGTTCCAATTGTTGAAGTCTCCTATGAGTGTTGCCCACTGAAATCAAAACCAAGTATTTACTTCTCTAAGAGAATAAGCTACAAAGAAGTAAAGAAAATGTAGACTGCATCCATCACTCTGAATAAGTATCCCTTCAATATATCCAAGTCCTTATTTAGCAAATATGTCCAGCAAGCAATATATTAGGACACAACAACCAAACAACACACCAAGATGTCTTACAAGTGTTTCGAAGGAAAAGGTTAACATAAATAACTGGGGAATACAAGATAACATGTCACATGGTAAATCTCAAGTTTCACATTTGATAAATTCAATTTTGACATACAATTCATGCTGTTCAAATCTAGCAACACAACGTCATTAATCTACACAGTAGGACAATCAATTTCTAATAATCAAAGTCACACTAGATTATACAACAGCAATAGCATGTCAACTGACTCCATGTTAAGTGCCCTAAATCTGTAAAAAACTGCCAAATCTAATAAAACCTAAGAATCAAATCCATTAGAATTTACACAGGTGATTCCCACATTATGCATAGGTAACCTCATTTCGGCTTCTTTGTACTATCACTTGTAAGCTGTAAGAAATGTCCCTTAACCCCTTAATCAATCTTTATGGTAATTAATGATCAAAATTATTATGATCAAGTAATAGTTCTTTGGTTCATCCAGTAAGATACTCAGCAAGCTAAATGTTCAAACATTCAACTGGCTCATTATATAAGCTTGAACAATGGTCAGAAAAGCCAAAAATGGATAACCATGCTGGCACTCAGTAACTTAGATGATAAGATGAAAATAGTTTTAAAAAATAAAATAGAACATAGAAGGTAGGATATAGTTACCAACAATAGGTTCAACTAGTTGAAGTATCAAAGAAATAATAATTTAGAATTTAAAATGCCTGAGAAACTTAAGGCTAATAGTTTCATCCATCAAATTAGAGTTGAAAATTCTTGATAGGCCTATAATTTTAAAACCTACAGAAGAAACAGGTACTAGTTTACTTCTCAAAGAAAAAAATGGTTAGGAGGAAATACTTAGTCAGGCTCAAATAAGGTCTCACATGTTCATATCAGCTAAACTGCCAATGGGTTCACCAACAATTCCATAACTAAGGGCATGTTTTAATTACGGCATTTTCTCAAACACTTGGGTTTTAAAATTTTCCAAAGGGCACACCATAGTTTTATATTTCCCAAAGAGTTTATTAAAAAAAATAAAAAATAAAAAATTGCAATCCGCTAGTCGAGCAGCCAAGGGGACGTAGGCGGCCAGACCAAGCGGCAGAAGAATTTTTTATATTTTCTATGTTTTTTATTTTTTTTAATAAAAAGGATATTTTGGGATAGAAGTACCCCTTCAGGAAATATGAAAGTATGGTGCGCCCTTTGAGAAATTCTAAAACTTGAGTGCGCTCGTTGGGAAAATGCCCTTTTAATTATGATGCCCAATTTTAGTTTGTTTAGAATTGTGTGTTGTAGAGCGTAGATAAACCCAAATGTAACTAAACTCTAATCTAAAGCTGAATATCATAAAATCAGTGATAATCAAATCAGAACGCCATGACCTCAAGCTCATAGAGTAACAACAACAACAACAACAACACCCAGCAACCCTTTATCTCACTAAAGGAGGTCGGCTATATGGATCCTACTACGTCATTGATCAATCCTCTACTATATCATCATCTATATTTAAATGAATTTTCAAGTTCATAGATTAACAAAAACACAAATTTGAAATTTCAATTCAGCCATAAACCAGTGGCCAAATACACAGAATTAAAATGAGAACTAGCAATTAAACATGGATAGCTAACATATTAAAAAAATGTCAATACTTGATTGTCTCAAGACTACAAAAGCTTATAAGATGGTTCTTGCTAAAACAAAAGACCAACCTTTGCTCCAGGAGCCCATTCCCGATAAGTGATGCCATTCTCGCTGGAAAATACAAAAAAAAACACAATCATGTGTTAATTATCATAAGAAAATCTTGACTAGTAATTATCAACACAGCGAGGACAAAACTGCATTAGGGTATAAGAAGGCAGCACAAAGAAACCTATATATGATACAGTTTTTGAGTTCTCACAAGTTCTAGTGGCATATGTTTTATTGATTTTATATTCATCATAGTAACACAAAGGGTTAATATTTACAAGGGTATAAACCATCATTGTCAAAACCAGCTGATAGCAATACAGATACCAAAGATCAGTCATCTTATTTAGATTGATGGTTAAGTTCAAAGAATGTAGAGATTCATAAAAATATTATGAAGAAAACACTTAACTCCACTCGAAAATGGACTAGGTTGAAGAAAAGTTGTGAGATCACAAATGAAAAGGAGGGAATAGATTAGAAATTTGCCAACCAAAATTGATTTTGATAATCTCAATTGATTAAGTGAGCTCTTTTCCAATATTAACTTGAATATTATCATAGACATACAAGTGAGAGAGATAGCCCTTGTTCCTCTCATGAATTGTCAGTTAAGCCCATCACCTCCTTGCTGCCTAAGATTTGTTACGAGATCAATGAAAAAAAACTTATATTGTCATATTTGATTTACCAATACGTAGATTAAGCACATTATTAACCTCTTCTTTATTAGAGTTTGATCAAGAGTTATAATACCTCTCTCAAGTCTCCATCAGTACTTCCCAAAAATCCCCTTTTCAATTAAAACCAATAAAATGGAATATTAAGTAATAGTACATTTTAGTAAATAAGACATTAATATCTAATAATATGTAATTATTTTATATTATTAAATGTGATAGCCTCTATTAATCTGTTTTTTATTCATTCTATACTAATAAAATACAACTTATTATCTATCAATAAACTAAAAAATATCCATTTAATTTAATAATAAAATAAAATTTGATATCTATATGATTGAAATCACTTACTATTCGTTATCCATATTGTGTAATTATCCTATTTGGTGATAGAAAAGATTGAAAAATCATTTGTCACCTTATCTCAGATTATGATTTAAAAAAAAAATATATCACAGATTTTGAACTCGCCATCTGTACTGATCAAATACACCCAACAGATAGAAGAAAATTTTTCTAATGGCTATCTGAAGTACATCATCCAATTCAAGTTAGAAAGCCATTTTAGCACAACAACCACTAGGCAATACTTCCAAATTTGTGTGTGAGTGTGTTTTGCATATAGGTAGCTGTTTGGCAGTTCTCCAGAAGACCCACCCATTCAAGGTGGCATATTGATATGAGATGTTAGTATACTTAACAATCTGGGTTGATGATAGAAAATACTTTGGATAGTAGAGTGAAATCTTTGTGCTCCAACAACAGGAAGTTCAAGGGTAGAAAAACATTCTTGGTTGTTGTGGATATTTTGTAATGTAAATTGCACATAGAGATATTTAAGAAGAACATTTAGCTGCTTCTTTAGTAGGCCTAATGAATTCTGACATAAAACATCCACAAAAGTTTGAGCTTCTGAAACATCCTATGGACAAGAAAGGTTAAATATAGGTACATGGATCATCCCAAACCCTGAATTAATGTAGCATGTTGCATTGAGGCTTCCTTTTTTACTTGATTGTTAGTACAAAGAAAAAAGACAGTATGTCGGTTAGAAGTAAGAGGTGTGCCTTTTAAGGGTCAGTCTTGTTCAAAAAACCCATTAAACAAGTCAGGATTCAGTAACATGAATCCATACAAAGCTAAAGCAATCAACCTGACCATATTCAATTTGTTGAGAAGTGTAACAGTAACATGAATGATACTATACAAGATCTATGTTCTACGACTTGGCTTCACCTTCTAAGGATATAAGTACACAAACCTATCCCATTCTCAATTAGAATAAGGTAGTGAAACAATTGCTTCATGAGATGAGCATCTCACTGTAAATTGTGGGAAGTCAAAATTAAGATTCACAAGTATAAAAGTCAAGGTGAGGAATGATGAACCATGGCTTTCATCAGATGCAAAGTTCCAATAATTATACCTGCGCTGAAAGCCAAATTTTTCATAGCCACAGGAAAATTTATCTAGACCACCTTCATTTTGGTCAATCATCTCGCGCATTTTCTTGTACTGGCTATATCTGCAATAAAAAAATTAAGATATCAATCACTAAAGCTAATTTCTTGATATCAGCAATAACATAGATAGACAAGGACAAAATGAAGAATGACAATTTTTTAGCACTAAACAATAATGCAAAGAACACCATAACAGGGATGAACAAGAAGCAATTTAGTGTCCAGTTCCTATTTTTTCATATGAAAGCAAGCATTGCAGTATTGGATTTCCAAAATGGAGGCCCCTAGAAGAGAACCATAAAATTGAAATAAGAATCCAGCATAAATCAATAGGGACTATCAGGTTAAAGATGTTCATACGAGTTCTTCTATGAACAACAATTGCACTCTTGAAAAAAGTAACAAGATGACAAAGGATATGTACCTACCGGTAATCAAGATGTCCACTGAAACCCTTTAAAGTTGGATCAATTTCATAGATCCTTTGACCAGAACCAGGAGGAGGAATAGACCTTGGTTGTCCTTCAACCTCAACATTTTCTTCATTGTTACTAACTTGACTAATGATATGAGGAGTGACTATTGTTTGCTCTTCTTCAGGGTAAACCTTCTCCTCACTTACTAGGTCAGTTGTTTCTGGTAACAACTGCAAAGGAAGCATAGATCATAGATGTCAAGTTAACAACCGGGCAAAATGTGTTAAAACAGTTATTTGAAAATTCAGAAAGTAAATGGTTGCTTAATGAATCAGACATTCAAGTTATGTATGTTCTAGAAAGGTCAAAGTAGAGCCAAAAAAACATATTTAGGACACATATAGCAACTTAAAATAACACAAGATGTGTTAAAATGGTGATTTATCAATTCAGAAACTAAATGATTGTTTGGCAAATCAGACTATCAAGTTATGTGTCCCAAAAAGGTCAAAGTTGAGCAAAAAAACATATTTAACTAATAATTCTGAATAAGGATTCAGCCAACAACTTCAAGAGCAACCGTCATCTATATTGCTTAGACTCACATATGAATATCCACACTATATATTAAGCGCCCTACGTGACTTTCTAAAAACTTTACACGTTATAAATAAAGACGTTTAATGTCCACTCAATGTATCAGCATTTGAGTGTTTGATATCTAACAAGGGTATAGAGGTGGAAAATGAAAAGAGAGTTTGATTCATAGGCCAATGGGAAACTACTAAATAAGCTTGATGAAATATTTTTGTGATATATAACTGTAGACTATAAACATAAGCTTTTTTATTATCACATGAGGCAATATTTTGTGTGACTCAAGAGTAATATTTGATGTCATGAAACAATAATTGCAATGCAACATAAAGGCCAAAATAAGACAGCTATATGTACTCACCTCTAGACCGCGCGATATAGCTTCTATGTTTGAAGATGTGTCCGTGGAAGATGACGAGTCATCACTTTCAGTGGCCAGAACTATCACTTTACCCATTGCAGTAACGGTTGAAGATACAGGATCAATATCATGAGAAGTACCTATAATTCATTCACTTTAAGGCCTTGTTTCCTACAAAGGAAAAAAAACTACTAGGGGAAAAAAGGGTAATTGAAAAAAACTCATAGGATACTAATGGCAAAATATTCTCCATCCAATTGTTCCTTGGGGAATGAAAGAGGGAGGACAACTTAAATTTTATACCATTATTTATAAAAATAAATAATAATAATAATATTTTTTCAAATTTTAAATTCAGATTTGTATTTTATTGCTCACAAAAGTGACTTTTCTATCCAATCAAACGAAAATAATATAGGGAAAACTAAAAAAAATCTACTTTGTATTCCTCCCTCATTAAGTCATTTCCACCTAAGGAAATGGAGGATAAGTATATTGAATATCAATAATCAAAGAAAATAGCATCTTCCCATCAGATTGATGAGAAAATTCATTGATTCAACCAAGGGAATCTTTTATGACATAGAAAGTGGGATAAAGAAAGACGGGATAACATTAGAGGTAAGACAAGAATCAAATTATTTGTACAACTAACACTTTCCACTAGTATTGCTGTATACTTCCTTACATTTCTCAAACATAATTCTGTAATTATTCAAAGCAACTACAAGAGAAATTTTTACCTTTCACTTAATTATTATTATTAGATCAAGTTGGCTGCTACAGAATCTATTTGCCATTTCACATTAACTATCAAGAAATATGTCAATTAAATAATATAACAGCTCCATCAGATATAGACAGCCAATTGCAAAAGAAAATTGCTCTTTGAGAATTGAAAACGCGTTGTTCAACAATCCCATTTCAACTCGTAAAGGACAGCATAAATGCTTATCCATTGGGCAACCATTTTGATTCTCCTATAAGAAAATGACAGTTAATTTTGAATTCTAAAAGCTCTTCAAATACTAAACACAGTCTACATCAATTCAGATATAATGAACAGCATCAAGATTTTACAAATAGAAAGGTCTTTTCAATTCCCTAACAGGTAATTAAGTTTAAGGATGATATTATTAATGTTTATAATTGAATAATCATTTTATTCAGTTAGCAACTCATCTCAAACTTCCTGTGTCAGCTGTCATCAAGAAACTGAAAATTTGTAATACAATATTGCCACATAACCAATCAGAGAATGTTTGAATTACGTCCTGATTGATCCTGAACTACATATACAATCTCTCACCCAAAGACTACAATGAAATTTTTGCAGTTATACATCCTAACTGTTCAAGTCTGAAGATACAATCTATGCATATGGTATGAAACTCACCATCCAGATACAGAAAAATTATCTATTATTCTTGACTTTTGCAAGATGCCAAAAGTAACTCTGACATCTTGATTCTATAATGTGTAAATTCTTCTCTAGGTCCTCCATGCACATGCAAATTTGAATCAAGGATAGTAGTGCATTGCAAGCCCATTGTATACCCAAAGAAAATGACCTAACACAAGTGACACCCCACATTCCCACCCAATGAAAACGCATAAAGCCTCATTCTGAACTCCAGACGTAGTCTGATTACGTCGTTGTTATTAAAATAAAATAAGTTCAACAATCTGGCTTCAACTCCATGGTGGATCATTTATTCCCGGTGGACACATGCTCGGAAAAAAAAACTCCTCTCAACCCCTAGCCCATCATTAACCTCACTTCGCGTAACCGGACGTGTGTGAGGCGGCGCGTGGGTGAGCATAATTTCCTTTTTCTACAATGTTAGGATCATCTATTGGTAAAAGATTTTTTTTAAAAAAAAATCACTCCAAGGACTGCAGAAACGAGAAGAAAATAACAGTTGCTAATGAAACGAGATCAAATGACACTCAAAATAAAACATCACGGAAATAACAAAAATAAAAATAAACCACGGATTTCTGAAGGCAGAATAATTGAATCAAAAACACAGAGAACACAACAATAACACCAAAATCGGCATCAACCAACAAAGCAAGCAAATGTCTCACCAGATACCCGCGCCTTTGTGGCCGGATTCCTACGCACGTAATCGAGGCGCAAGCTGCTGCCCCTCCGCAGGCTCCTCGATCCGGATCGCACAGGTATCGGCGAGGTGCGGAGTGCAGGGAAACGCGTCCCGACCAGAGCGAACGTCATCATCCCGAACAAAAACAAAAGAAAACGAAACAGAAGCAGCTAGACAGTGAAAGCGTGACGCGAGGAATGCGATCCCCGACGCAAGCGGCCGGAGGTAGCCCTGCCGTTTGCCTCTTCTTCCTCTCGAATGGATCCCTGATTCGCGTCCGGCAGGTGCTGGCGGAGTTAGCCGGATCAATCGGCGAGATAAAAGCTGAGCGAGCGAGTCCAGCGGTAGAGAGAGAGAGAAGCGGTCTATAAGGCGCGTCGTATTGCACGAGGACAACACCACCGAGAGCGCCTGAGATGGGAATGCGCCACGTCAGTAGGTATGGGAAGGGAAGATGAGTAAATGAACGGCTTCCTTTCCTTCTCCCGATCTGTCCACGTCGCAGGCGGAGAGTGGGAAAGGCCGTTCGCTTTCTTGTCCTTTTATTTATTTTTAGGCGTCATGATCCTTCACCAATTAAGAAAAAAAATAGTATAAAATTAATATCTATGGACATAATAAATGTATTAATGCGTGCTTAAAATATAATCACAAATTATTTAATACCGAGGCTTCTTGAATCTCGTAAAACTTTAATTGTAAAATTTTTATTACTGCTTTGGAATTAGTTTTCTAACTAATATTTTGTGCCATAACTTCCATTAGACCAGGGAGTAATCATTCAGACCCACTTGAGAAAGGGTCCATTTTTTTATAAATTATACCAATAAAAAATAAATGACACGGACTTTAAACAACCACTAAATCCTATTCTCATGGCTCCGAGAGAAGCATCGACACACGACTCTTCTTTATACGAGATTTCTTCTCTGACGTTCTTTCCACCAAAGCATGGATCAATCAAACAAGAAGTAATCTTAATCTTCTTTTCTCACCATCTTTTTTGTCTTACAATACGCAACACCAATTGCATCCTAATTGGCCGTAGCAATCATTCGAGCGACCTAATCGCACCGATTCTCATGGTGGGTATCACACTTGATTGGAATTGGTCAGCGGCTGGCATCGACTTGACCTAATAATATTGTTGATTCAGAGAGAAATCGTCCGATTATATTTATGTAATTATTTTAAATTTTTATCGAGGTAATATATTATTTTTGATTTATTTATGTATTTATTATTTACAAATAGAACTTTATCATTATTCATGGTAATAAAAGAATCACTTTTCATTTTTTTGTTCAGGCCCTGTAGAACATCGGTTTGTGTAATATCTAAATTAAAATAAAATGATATTAGTTCAATTTTAATTTAAAATTTAAATATTTTAACGTGAATTAAAAAAAAATCTCCATAACCCTACCATATGGATCTCAGTGCCATATCCATCCCTTTCTGGCAGGAGCCAGCGGGCCTACGAACCTTTTTTTGGCAAGTGGGCCTAGTCAAAATATCAATGGACGGTCAAGAACGACCGATCTGCCATCACTCTGTGTGTTGGCAGTATGGCAACGAACCATAGAGATCTTTAATGGAGCCCAATAAGAACATCTGAATTATTATAAAAAATGACATCCTAACTTACGGAGAAAAGGACACGAGAATAATAAAAAGACAAAATCATACATAAAAATACTCTCAAAGATGTGTGTTTTTTCTTAAAAAATTGATTCTTCTTAATTTTATTATTCTTATGTTTAATTATTTTTAATTATTGATGCTAACCATTGTAATCGCTATTAAGCCATCATTGTCATAATATGAACCCTCCAACACTCATCAATATTAATAAAGTATAGTGTAGCAATTTTGAACTGTTCTTGCTTTATTTTTGGTCAATACTAATCAGCATAGCTATTAAAACAGAGATACATCCATCAATTTGAGTAAAGTCTGTCAGATTAATCTATCCCTATTGATCATGTTTAAAACCAGACAATTGATGCTGAGTCACATGGTACTTAAGTGGCTCACAAGTTGACTGAGTAAAGATCATTCGAACGTGTGCCGTCTTGTCTTCCTAGATCCTACACACACTCGTACAAACTCCAAAAGACCGTTAGACACCGAACTAGGGAAGGGTTCCCCGACTTTGGTACTCTGACGCTCAAGTCAGTGGGGTAATCTCGAGGAG
>JBBPFP011028983.1:0-13234 GCA_037974795.1 Kaempferia galanga | reverse complement strand
GATTGCGGCGCATTTGCCGGGGAGGACGGACAACGAGATCAAGAACTTGTGGAATTCGTGCATCAAGAAGAAGCTGAAGCAGCGAGGGATCGATCCGAGCACCCACCAGCCGGTGGCCGACAGCGCGGTGGCCAGCAGCGAGAAGAACTCGGGCGCGTCGAGCGACCCCCGAGTCCCCGTGGCGGCCAACGCGGAGGCAGGGGGGCTGCTTGAGCAGCTGACGCCGTCGGCGGCGGAAGAGAGCGTCACGTCGCGGCCGGGGAAAGAGGTGTTATCGGACCAGTTCCTCGCGGGCCGCCACGAGGCCGCGGCCTCGAGCGGACGCTCTTCGCTCGGGTTCTTCCCCTTCGGCCTCGCCGCCGCAGACTGCGTCGTCCAAAGCCACCTACTCTGGCCCAGCCATGACCTCGCAATGCCGGCCGCGGCGGTCTCCGCCTCGATTTTCTCAACCTCGGTGGCGGCTCCTCCGCCTCCGCCCGAGGGCTTCGACGGCGCCTCCATCGGGAGCTGGTACGAGGCGGATTGCTTCACCGGCGGTCGCCGCAGCGTCATGGAGGAAAGCAGTGGCGGCGGCGGCGGCGGGATGTTCCCATGGTCTGACCTGCCGACGTCCGACAAGGACATCGATGCCCAGCTCGGGGGCGAGGGCGAGGGAGAGGAACTCAAGTGGTTGGAGTACCTCCACGGGACGCTTCCCCCGCCGTTGCAGGCGGCGCAGACTGCTCCGTTCGCGGCGGGAACCCAATTCCCCGCGAGTTGCCTGAGCAATTGGCAGCAGAGCCAACAATTTCTGCTGGAGCAGCAGCAGATTCAAGCTCCAGAGATTTACGGCAAGGGTTTCCACCACCAAATCTGGAATCCAAACCTATCAAAACCTCATATTTAGAAGATTTGAAGCAATAAAATCTTCAAAAACTGTAAAAGGTTAGTGAAAATCACGCACAGAGTGCTCCAAAACCCAAATCTCGCATCTACTTTTTCTCCTCTTTTTTTTCAGGATTTTTATTCTTCTATATTCTTGTAGAATAATTGTTGTATCTTGTTGCCAAAAACTTCAAGTTTCTATCATCTACCTAGTTTTTTTTTTCTTTCTCCATCGAAGCATCTTTATCAGCAAAATCTTCATAAAAACCTGCTAAAGCAAATGATTCCTTCTATTGAGTATTGATTGATTGAATCGCATCTTTTGTAATTTTGTACTTTATTCCTTTTGGATTTGGTTTTATTTAATAGATTTATAGTCCATGAAAAAAATGAAGATCGGAGAATTGTGTTTTCTTTTGGCTCTTTCCAAAGAAAAAATTGCTTGTCAATTTTGTGTTAATAGTTCACCTGGTCGGTACTGTATGATCATTAAAAAGTGATCCTAGGTAGTGAGATTCTTGCGTCGCTCGTACTAAAAAATTGATGGGTAAAAAAGGACTTTTAAACTTGACATTTTTTTGATAGTCCAAATTTTATCCCATTAATTATAAAGATGGAGTGTTTTTCTTTAATTCATCTATCGGTTAATTTATGAACACTCTTTCCACCTTCAAAATATTCATCTTATTCAGAATTCAAACTCTCCTCTTTTTTATTTACTGTAAATAAAAATTCAGTGTACTTAAAAATGGGTCAATTATTGTTTTTTTTACCAAATGGGCAGAAGAAATTAAAATCCATCTATATTTTTACCAATCCGGATTCTCCTCATTAGTGTGAGATAATATAATTTTTATGTTTCTATTGCCTCTTATTAACATAGTAGAAGTTTATTCTTCTTTATAGCAATTGAGTTTTTTTGTAGTCACTCAAATCAAAATTAGATCACAATCTGATTCTGATTTCATAAGATACTTTTTAACCATAATATCCTAATTCCCCTTTTAAGAATGCATAGATTGTCTTAAGATGATGATTTATATTTTTATCAACTTGTGTGTGTGTGTGTTTTTTTTTTTTTTTTTGCAATAAGTAAGAAAATATAAAACAATAAGTAAAAGCCTAACAAATAATGAGAAATAAAAAAATGATGAAATACTTAAACTAAGCATCCTATTAAATGACACTTATTAGCGTAGAAAGAACTTTGGGAATAAATAAAATTTGCATTGATTAGCGATCAGTAAATTCGTGAAGAAGTTATTTCAATTCTACTATAATTTTTTTAAATACTTGTATGGTAAGCTAATCACGCACAAATTTCTATGAATATCTAAATCCCAAATATATTTATTTCTCAAAAAGTATTATTTTTTACTTTCTAGTCAACTGAGACATCAATTAATGGCGAAATCCTAATCAATTTTGATTTCAAAATTATTATCAAAATTAAATGAATGTTTAGTTAATTAGAGGATAAAGATTTATTACAAAATATAAGAGATCAATTTTTGATATGTACATGTTCTTTTCTCACTCTCTAGTTAACTTGACGATTAATTATAAATTGATTTACTTTCTTTCAGGTAATTAGAAATGTACTGTAAAAATACCTGAGAGGGATAAAATCACCTTTTTATTAAGTGAAGTCGAAATCGAACAAAATCAAATAACAACATTTATGCTCTAATTAAATAAAATCACTTACTGATTTATTTAGGTGGACTGGATCGGCCTCCAAATTAGTAGATTAGGGCATCCATAATGGAAAACATTTTAAAGACATATTTTTTAAAATATTTTCCATCTCAAGTATCACTTGGGATAAGAGCGAGGAATTTAGAATCACCAGTTTTAAAAAACACCAAAAACGTGTGGGTGGGACCGCGGGAGCCGTTCGTTGATTTATTTTTATTGTTATTTTTTTTGAATTTGATGAACGTTGGAATTGGAATTGAAAAATTAATATATTTTTTTTAAATGAAATATATTAATTTGAAGAACTTAAAAATATAATTAATTTTATTTAAATATTTAATTGATAAGATATTTGATAGTGAAATTTAAAAAATGAGATATTTGATTGACGGACCTCTACATATTTAATTGATAAAATATTTAATTATAAATATTTAAAAGAAATACTCATACTTAATATGGATACTCTTAGAAAGACGGATATCTCAAATTAAAAATAAAATAAAATAAAATAATACATAGGTTAGTAATTAAAAAAAAAAATTTAACGTTATGTTATTTTTTTGATTATTTTTTAAAAAATGCAGCTGTTAGTGATCCTTCCATAAAATGCAGCTGTTCTGGCCTTGGTTGTGCTTCCCGTTCTGGCCCTTCGTCTCCAACATTTGCTCGCCGCCATTGTTTTCGTTTCTCCTTAAATTTAGCAATTTTTATGGAGTCTCTTCCATCACAGTCCGTCCTCAAGCTTTTAATCCTCTTTCTTCCTGCGGCATCTTCACCTCGCGTCCGCTCTCTTCCTCGCCGTCCTTGCGGGAGGCGCCATCGAGGTATGCGCTCAAATCAACTCCTTCCTAGCTCTGTTGCAGTCCTTCACGCGTGCATCTCTGTTCGCTTGGTTCGTGAAGGCGGGGAAAGGGAAGAGGATCGACGATGGCGACCGCGACTTCGGCGAATGCGACGGCGACATGCCTGAAGCCGATGAAGGCGACGTCGAACGGGTCGTGGCAGGGCGATAACCCGCTCGACTACGCGTTGCCGCTGGCCATCCTCCAAATCTGCCTTGTCATCGTCGTCACGCGTCTTCTCGCCTTCCTCCTCCGCCCGCTCCGTCAGCCGCGTGTCATCGCCGAGATCATTGTAAGACTTCGCGGTCGTCCAGGTGTTTGTTTAAATGCCGCAGCCGGATTTTTAGTATTGGAAAGCGCACTTACGTTGTTTGTAAATTTGTGTGAAAGGGGGGGATCTTGCTGGGCCCATCGGCGCTGGGGCGCAGCCAGCGGTTCTTGGACGCGGTGTTCCCGAAACAGAGCCTGACTGTGCTCGACACGCTTGCGAATATCGGTCTCCTCTTCTTCCTCTTCCTCGTCGGCCTGGAGCTGGACCTGCGCGCCATCCGCCGCACCGGGCAGCGCGCTCTGATCATCGCCGCCGCCGGCATCTCCCTCCCCTTTGTCATGGGCATCGGCACCTCCGTCGTGCTCCGCCACACCGTCGCCAAAGGAGTCCCCGGTGGCCCCTTCCTCGTATTCATGGGCGTCGCGCTCTCCATCACCGCGTTCCCTGTGCTCGCCCGCATCCTCGCCGAGCTCAAGCTCCTCACCACAGACATTGGCCGCATGGCCATGTCCGCCGCTGCCGTCAACGACGTCGCTGCGTGGATTCTCCTCGCGCTCGCCATCGCCCTCTCCGGCTCCGGCTCTCCCTTGGTCTCTTTATGGGTCCTGCTCGCCGGCGCTGGTTTCGTAGCCTTCGTCGCCATCTGCGTCCGCCCCGTGCTCGATTGGATGGCCCGCCGCTCCCCCAGCGGCGAACCCGTAAAGGAGACGTTCATATGTGCCACTCTGGCGACCGTGCTCGCCGCCGGTTTTGTGACCGACACCATCGGCATCCACGCGCTGTTCGGCGCCTTCATCATCGGGATCTTCGTGCCCAAGGAAGGTCCGTTCGCTGGCGTGCTAATCGAGAAGATCGAGGACATCATCTCCGGCCTCTTCCTCCCGCTCTACTTCGTATCTAGCGGCCTGAAGACGAATGTCGCTACTATCAGTGGCGGCCAGTCCTGGGCCCTTCTTGTTCTGGTTATCGCCACCGCGTGCATCGGTAAGATTGGCGGCACTATCGTGGCCTCAGTTATTGCCAAGGTGCCCATGAGGGAAGCCTTGACACTGGGCTTCCTCATGAACACCAAGGGCCTCGTTGAGCTCATCGTCCTTAACATCGGCAAGGACCGCAAGGTTCTCAACGACGAGACGTTCGCCATCATGGTGCTCATGGCTCTGTTCACCACCTTCATCACGACGCCAATCGTAATGGCCATCTACAAGCCGGCACGGCGGACGCCGTCATACAAATACCGCACCATCCTGCGGGACGACACCGAAAGCGAGCTCCGGGTGCTGGCCTGCTTCCACGGGAGCCGCAACATCCCCACCATAATCAACCTCATTGAGTCCGCCCGCGGCATCCGCCGCCGCGGTCTAACCGTCTACGCCATGCACCTTATGGAGTTCTCGGAGCGCTCTTCCGCCATCTCCATGGTTCATAAGGCCCGCCGAAACGGCCTCCCCTTCTGGAACCGCAAGCAGAGCGCCGACCAAGGCAGCGCCGACCAGCTCATCGTTGCCTTCCAGGCCTACCAGCAGTTGAGCAACGTCAGCCTCCGCCCTATGACCGCCATTTCCGATCTCCAAACCATCCACACAGACATTGCCAGCAGCGCCGAGCAAAAGCGCGTCGCCCTCATCCTCCTCCCCTTCCACAAGATGCAGCAGTTCGATGGCTCCCTTGATTCCATCGGCCACGGCTACCACCTTGTCAACCAGCGCGTCCTTCGCAGCGCCCCCTGCTCCGTCGCTATCCTCGTCGATCGAGGCCTCGGCGGCGCTGCCCAAGTCGTCGCCAGCGAGGTCTGCTACACCGTCGCCGTCCTCTTCTTCGGCGGCCGCGACGACCGCGAGGCCCTCGCTCTCGGCGCGCGCATGGCGGAGCACCCCGGCATCCAACTCGTAGTCGTGCGCTTCATCCCCCAAGCCATCGGCGCCATGCTCGACGGCAACCGCGACTCCGTCAGCATCAGAATGGACGCCAACGAGATCGCCACCGACGAGGCCTACATCACCGAGTTTCGCCAGAAAGTTATGGCGAACAACGCCTCCATCAAGTTGGAGCAGACGGCGGTCGGCCGGAAGTCGGACGTGGTGGCCGCCATCAAGGAGGCGGGTCGGTGCAACCTCTTCCTGGTGGGGCAGTCGGCGCCCACGGTGGCGCTGACGGACAAGAACGACTGCCCTGAGCTGGGGCCGGTCGGAAACTACTTGGCATCGCCTGAATTCTCGGCTACTTCCTCCTCGGTCCTCGTCATCAAGCAGTACGACCCGGCGGCGAACCCGGTCGGACCGGCGAATGACGGGGCAGAGATCTACGACGACCCCGACACGCCCAGGACGCCTTCCGCCAAGTAGAAGCGGCTCGGGTATCACTCTCGATCACCTCCAGGCTTTGCGCCTGCTGTCATGGGATTAACTCACTGTACATTTCCAAGCAAATACCCTGCGCAGAACATCTTTTTGAACATGCCCTTATATTTCCTTTTTAGCACAGCAGCAGCATGGTGGGGCCTAGGACGTCTAGCCCTGGATTGCTTTGATTATTTGGGACCCAACGGGCCTGGAGGGGTCGACTCGTGAACAGTCCAAATGCGATAGCCACTGGAATTGATCGCAAATTAAAACCTGTGTACGAATAAAGGGGGAAAAAAAGATAAATTGTATAACAGTGAAGGCAGAATATTTTCCACGGTGTACCTTTTTCGAAGTAAAAATTTATAATTAAAATTTTGAAATGGTTTGGGAAATATAAAACACTCACTTTGGGGCCAGGCTCATATTGAGTCAGATACGAGAACTGAAATGGGCCTGGGCTGATGCCAGCGTGGACCGGGCCCCCTGACAGCTCTACGCGGATGTTTTTTACCCACGTCAGGGTAAATTACGAAGGGCCGCAACAAGCTGTAGCAAATTACGAAGCCTTGTATATAAGCTGTTGCCCTAGACGTGATCCGGCTTCGGCGGCCTCCTTCCTCACAGCTTCGCGATCGGATCGCCATGGCCGATCCTAGTTCCGCCGAAGATCTAGACCAGCTCCTAGACAGTACTACTACGTTTCTCTCCCTCGCCCGTGCGTTCAATTCCTTCGTTTTTGTTCGTAATTCGACCCGCCTTCTGTGTTTCAGGCGCTTTGGACGATTTCTCTCAGCTCGGTCTCACTCCCTCCCAGAGGTAGTTCCATCCAACACTATTGCTCAAGTTGTCGCTCATCCGAAGCGATTCTTTTTTTTTTTATCTCGAATTCTTCTTTGATGTTGGAGGTGTGATAATATTGACAGTAGCGATGGAAAAAGAGATGAGAGAGTTGGGAGGGATCCGTCACCGCCCTCGTCGTCTTTCTCGCCACAAGTACAAGGATTGGGAATGGGCTTGCCGGATCTGGGTGCGAGGAGGAAGGGGAAGCACTCGCAGAGGACCCCTCCCAAGGGTTCCCACGCGTCCGAGGCACTTGAGAAGCTGACGCAGCAGACGCGTGAGGCAGTGAGGGGCTTGGAGTCCGCTACGAGAACCACCAACATCCCCCAGGGCGCCGATGCTGAAATGGTCGAGGAGTACGTCAAGCAGTTCGAGGCGGAGATAGCTGGCTCGCAGGTATTTTTCGCCCTTTCGTATAATTTAGAGAAAGAAAAAAAGACAAAACAAGTTAGCATGGTTTATGTTGTCATTATTATTATTTTCAGAACCTTACTATACATTTCTAAATCATCATATATATCAAGGGACAAAGAGAGCTTGGATATCTGCGGAGCTTCGTTTCTGTTAGTCCAAGAAAGTGATATAATTTCCATTTTTCAACAATTTTGCTCGTTCGGGTCAATTCATTTTTCCAGTTATGCATTGGACTAGAATGTGCTTAGGCTACATTGTTCCGGTTCAACACTCTATATTCTTTCGACCCAGAATATTCTGGTTTCTCTATTGTTTCTTCCCTTGGTGGCCACGTTAGTGTTAATGGATGTTGGATTGTATCTTTTCTGTGATTGTCGAAAGTGGTCGCTTTAAACTTTACCTGGTCTATTATATCTGTTTCTTGAGTCCCGCTTCATAGATATTTCAAGAGAGGTGACTAATTAGGGTGCTTCCATTGACAAGTGAAGCTCTCTTAGTGAATTATTATTGGCTTTGCCTTGTAATGAATTATTGTCTTCTTGATTAGAATGCTAGGGAAAGAACCGAGAGGTGTGGCTTTATATGCAAATTATCTCCCTAGCCGCTGACCTTGGCTTTTGAGATACTTGATCTTTTCCAAAAGCCTCTCTATTTCATAGTAGGTTACAATTGAGGCTGACATGGGCACTTGTCCACAGTATCACAACCACCATATTGATTTTCAAGCAACACAGTATTTTCCATCAGATGCTATGAATAATCTTTAAATTGCTTCCTTTCATCTCCCAAACATAGATACATGAAAAATCTTTCTGAAACTGAAAATATTATGTAGCTACGTTATGATGTTTAATTCCTGTCTGTTCCTGACAAGATGAATTAGATACTTACAATTTGTAAACTACAAACATAGCAATGATTGCCTTTTGAATGTTCTATTTGTGTTTTGATTTTGTGGCTTGTTTACTTGGGTGGACCAACATGAGGGAAAATGGAGGGTAGGGGAAAGGAAATAAAAGCACATGGAGGAGATGAATGTTGTGCATTTTTGGTCCCTTTTCCTCCTCTATCTATTTCCTTGCATTCATTCACCCAATCAAATAAGACTTTATTGCTTTTGGTTTGCAATATCATCATGGGTATGCTTCATGTAAAATCTGAGTCACTTGAGTATTGGCATCTTATGTTATTTTTAGAGAGTTATGAATGATTGTCATTTGTAGTGCTATTAGAATATTTTTCTAGATAACTCTTCATAATGAAATATATGTTATTTGTAAATCATCAACTTTTCCTGTGAATGAAATCGCCACTTTTTTACTTTATTTTGCTTGGGTTTTTGGAATTAACATTATGATTTTCCTTCATCAACATTTGCTTAAACTTTGGTGCTACTGTGGATAAATTCAGCCCAATAAACTAATTACATGGTCGGACAACTACTGAATTACATGCTTTAAAATTTGTCCGACGAATGAAGCAACTAATTATGAGGTTGAATATGTCCTATAATAGGCTTCAAGTTGTCTGATCCTCAACTATTTGGTATTTTTTTTTCAAAAAAGTTCTTTTCCTTTTCCTACTTAGGCTTTAATTTCTGCTATTGAAAAATATGACTTGATCCTATGGGTCGATTACGGTTCCTGGCTGAATAACAGACTTAGCAACCTTGCCCATGAAGGTAGGTTCAACCGAGTCTCATCATCAGGCGACCTTTTGTAAAACGGTGGAGACTATGTTTCTTCAGTATCAGTTCCCCCTTCCAATTAACAAGATGCAATTCAGAATTGAGCATCCAATCAAGATAGTGAATGCCATTCACAGGCATAACTTCAGCCATGTGTGATTATCATCTGTCTTTTTGAGGAGAAGTAGATCTCCACATGTTAAAAAATGGAGACTGTATGCTTCTTTATATTCAGTTCCACTTTTCAACTGATAATATGCAATTCTGAAATGGGTATGCATCAGGCTAGAAAATCCTATCAATAGAGATAGGCTCTGTCATGTGTGATTTGATGGTGACATTTTGTGGAGATGTAGATTCCGATATGCTGCAAAACAGAGGAGACTGTAATGCATTACAAATTACGTTATAGTATAGTGGACTTTTCATCCAATAAATCACTTCTAGAAAATTGTATTTTCAACGTTGGGATATTATTTGCATAAAAAACAACTGGTAAGAAGATGCCTTCCTTTATCATAGCTTGTTATTAATAATTGAAAATTGAATTAATGTTCATTCCTACTAAGTTATTAAATAAGCATTAAGGTCAAAGAGTGAACAGTTATTTTCATACTGCAATTCAAACTTGGATTAGAAGTTCAAACATGAAGATAATCAAAAAACAGTTAGGTTGAGATGCATTCAACTTGTTATCTTCAATAGCGTAGTTCACTCTTTCTACTTTCCAGAGTGTGCATCAATTTATATTTTTTTAAGTAATTGTTTAACATTGATATTGATATGAATCTCTTCCATTTACTGATTATTCTAAATTGATCCAGATTGTTGTGAACGGATAAGTTACCATTCACTATGTATAACTCTTAATTTGACCTTTGAGTCTATAAAGAGATAGCAATTTGCTCAACTTTGACAATCTTCAACTTTTTACCTCTTGGCTATGGTTTGATGCAAATTGTATATGAGACCTTCATCCTATGGCTTGATTATCTGAAGTACTATTAGTCATAATGTCTTTAATGATTGAAAACATATTTTCTTCCAAGTCCTAAATTTCTCATCATTGTATTCAGATAACATTCCTTATAGTAATTTTCCCTTACATATATTGTCTGTATAATGTATATTGATTCTACTGACCTTACGTAGATTGTGTTTCTCCATTATCCAGGACGTGGAATCTATTGTTGAAACTATGATGAAGCAGCTTTTGTCTAAAGAAATTCTCCACGATCCCATGAAGGAGATTGGAGAAAGATATCCAAAGTGGTTGGAAGAGCACAAAGATGCTCTGAATAAGGAAGATTATGACCGCTATTATCACCAATATGAGCTTATATTGAAGTTAAATGAGGTTTATGATAAGGAACCTGAAAACTTCTCCAAGATTGTCGATCTCATGCAGAAAATGCAGGAATGCGGCCAACCTCCAAGTGATATTGTTCATGAACTTGCTCCTGATCTTGATCTAAGCAACCTTGGGCAGTTGTGAGTATACAATTTACTTTTTTGTTTGCCTATCTAGCTATTCCGGTATCTACTTCTTGTGATGCACTCCATGACCATATGTTATACATGGTGAACTTGATGATGTGAAATTTTTGGGGTCCATATAACATTTTGCTGCTTTATAGGTGTATATGATGCGCTTTAGTGTATCATTCATTTTATTCTTCTTACACATCAAAGGACCTGATGGAACGCAACTATATGTTTTATGTGGCCTTTGGTTACTGGATCTGAGCAGGTCCAATGGACATGGGTTATGCTATGTATACAAACATAAAAAATTGGGTGAACTTGCCTGGTGTTTAACTAGATGGATACTGCTTGGCAATTCAGTTATTATATCTTTTTTTTTAAAAAGTATTTCCTCTTTGTCTAAGATGTTATGTTTAACAATCTGGCATGGAAACCCGCAATTGGTATATCATTGCAGTAAGTATTTTAAGTTTATGCTGTTCGTCAAGTCAGAGGCAAAATAACACAAGGATTTGGGAAATGTGAATATGAGATCAAGCCTGGTAGATTTACATACAGTATTTAAGAATTCTTTTCTTGAAGAACTAACTTGATATTGTCTCTGTCTGTGTCTCTAGCCTTTTGGTACTGACATTATTCTTCTAGTTTGTTACTGCTTAAAGTTTAAAAAGGTCAAGATTGAGCTTGCACATTCAGAAAAATTAGGATCGAAAATTGTAATTTAGCATTGGTGTTTATGGTTTCAATAAAGAATGATCTACAAATATTTGAGACCTCAAGTATCATTCAGGAGATTTAATTAGCAAATAATACAAATAGTCAGTGCAAATAATTCCCTTCCATCTTGCCAATCTATAATCCTCTTAGTGTTGGAGTTCTCCTTCAATCCATGACAGTGGCAAGAGAAAAAAAAAGGGAAAAGGAAAGAAGGTTTAGGCTTTTGATATTAAAAGCAGATGCCCCCATTGGTTTCCTTGAAATAGCCTTAAGGTTATTCACGTCATGTCACCCAATATTAACTGATCCACGTATTTTTTCTCTCTCAACTATTCTGGGTTGTCATATTCTGTCTAGTCATGGTTGAAACCGAAGCAGCATTATACTGATAAGGTTGGTCTCTTAAACCCAACCTTGATCTTCGTACTAGTTGGTTACATATAAACCTCTCTTTTATCTAGTTTTAGCTTATTGATCTCCTTGTTTCTTTGTAGTTTACATTTTTCAAACAATCATTCTTGATTATTACTGCTGCAGATCCCGGACCAACTAGACGCTGCAGCCAACTGTTCTATAATGTGAAGACATTATACGCAGGAGCAATAAGATCGGTTCCCTTTCCGCTAAGATGTTTAATTTTAGGTTTTACATTGTGGTCAATATTTGCTTCATTTTCTGTCTTTCATAGGCATTTTCAGTTTGTACAATATTATACGCTATAAAAGTTCGTCCCAGTTTTACGAGTAGAATTGTAGAAAGCTTTTGCCTTCGATGTTTGTCCTGTTATTTGTTTGCTTCTATACTGATTCATCCAGATGCTATATTTTAGTACTATATATTGTTTCAGTACTATCCCTCTGGTATAAAGCAGGGCAAATGAAGCAACTCGCCCATGTTTTGACTGTGCATCCTAGGCATGCGTCCGTGCCCAGATCTATTGGGGATGCATATGGGACATATTTCGTTAGCAAGTTATTTCTTTGACAAGTATTTAATTCTTTTAATAATAAAGGATAAATAAATAATTGCGCATTATCTAAGTGCCCTGCTCTGTTTGGTACTGTTATATATATATACATATACATGAAATTGATATGTTACGGACCATGATTTACAAATTTATGCGGACCTAGGGCGATTAGATTGAATCCAGGGGTGTCCTGGATCCTTGGATTCATAGATCTTTATTTTTTTTTTTATTTTTTTAGGTATATTATATGTATTCAGAAAGAGTTTAAGTAAATAAAACTTTTTTATAAGGTTCAAACTTTCCCTTGAATTATAGTGTATATAAGTGTACATATAAAAGGACATGATTTATCCCCCAGCTAGCCTCCTCTTTCCATATGTCATTTTCCAAAACATTCGAACCACATTCTTATTTGAAAGTGATTTCTATGGTTCGGATGCATATCATCTCATCATGTGTTTCACCCTCTCTCTCTTCGTCCATACTTTTTCCTGCTTCTTATAAACATGCCACCATCACTAACATCTTCCTGCTTACCATACCTCTTCTTGTAGTTTAGCAGAATTGCAAAAGAGTAAATAGAGCTGGAATATTGTCGTAAGGCTTTTAAGAGGTGACTTCAAAGGACAGCAACGTTCAAGAACAATGTTGTTGAAAAATATACTGTTGAAGGATAAATTTCAATCAAGAGTGGTAGAAGAAGACAGTTAAAGATTTAGTGTTAATTTGCTACTATAAAATTGATTTGTATGGTAAAAAACAATAATGTACACTTTTGTATCAAAAGATGATTACAAAAATCGTGTTTACGGTGTCCATGGATAATGTAGGAACGGATTATGGAATAACATATGTAATATAGTATCCTCCATTACTTAATCAGTTTGCGAGGTGTTCCACTTTGATGCTAAATTTCAACTAGACCTTTTTCATGGTATCCAGGATACTAGGCCCACGTTCGGCTGATATGGTATGTATCAGTACGTTGGGCCTAATATGAGAACATATTAGGCCCACTTTGTTCCTTGATTAAACTTTGGTTTAACATCATATGTACCTTTTCTCGTTCAATCCTTCATAGCAATTGAGAGTTTACAG
>JBBPFP011028560.1:0-13237 GCA_037974795.1 Kaempferia galanga | reverse complement strand
CCAGCCTAATTTGGTCTATATCCCTGCCATTGAGGTTTAAGGCTATGGAAGTATATCACAGTGCGGGAATATGCATGGGAATGTCAAGGCTTATGATTCGAGAAAGAAAGAGAAGACAAAAAGTAAACAACAGAGCACAAGGAGGAAGAACGAGCAACTTACAGGAAGAAGAGGGGCTAAAGAGAAACTTGAAGGAAATCGTCGAAACTGCTGTCGTCGAAAGCCATAAGATAAAATAAAACATCTGTTCTCTCCCAGTATTAGTCCTTATAAACCCGATCTAGAAGCCAAAAATACATGCTAATTATTGCAACTGTATAATCCTATAGGTAGATCAACAAAAATCTCAACAGTCAATTTCAAAAGACAGCCTCAACATGGAGGTGCAATGTGGTGGTTTCTTGTTAGTTCGCATTTATGGCAGATTTGATAAAGCCCAACATTACATAGATACACCATCACACATGTCACCAACTTTCAATATGACTTACTCGCACATTTTGTAGGTGTTGACGATACAACAATGGAATTATCACGAATACATCAGCCCTAAAGGAAGTATGCTGACTGGCAGACCGGACCTTACTAATGTTTAGTTAGTCGAGCTTGGGTCTCCCTCGACTAGACTTGAAGGGGAGACTTGTAATACGACGGATATATAGGTGGCTCCCACGTAGGATCAGAAAGTCAATCTTTCGGCTAACATGGCAATCAAAGTCTGAGGTAGGTCAACCCAAGCGAATAGATGATCGGGACATCAGAGACAACCATCCGATCAGACAACCCCAATCGATTGGACGTGCCATGCTCCATCCATACTTCACTTTTCTAGCTCGAAGGATCCTCAACTCACAGGGTTCTACTCCCATATATTGTCCCAATCGGATCTCCGACTTATAGGGTCATGCTCCCTACATCGTCCCCATTAGATCTTGGACTTACAATGCTCTACTCTCCTATATCATCTCGATCAGATCTTTGACTCGTGGGGCTCTGCTCTCCTAGTTCATCCTGAGTGCTCTGCTCTCCTACATCGTCCTGATTGGATTTTCCGACTCCCAAGGCTCAACACCTTTCAACTCCCTATAAAATGGACAGACACATAAGTAGACCCATCAACACATGATCAGAGATTGAGCCCCCTTTTTACTAACCCATTAACCTACTATTTGGATCAGGCCCAAAAGCCCCCATGGGCCTTTGACTTGTGAGCTCATTTCATAATTAATGTTGTGCATGGAATTGTCAAAGACACTTAGGTTATATCTTTGTACAGAATACAAAATACTAGTAACATTTGAGTAATGGTTACACAATACAACAAAAATACACAAATTTGACATATTCTTTATTTTGATGTGACATTTAATTAATGCAGAGTTACAAAGGTGTTATAAAAGGGTCCTGCTCCTGCCAACATAGGTATGTCATTTGCTTTGCACACATCTCATATTCTTTTAGTATCCATTTTCTACATTTTTCTCTACTTCATTGACTTAAGCGTCCGAATAACTATACCAGAAATCCCTAGCCTACTTACTAACGCTCTTTCTTCCTCCCCCATGTTGTGATTTTGTAGGTCATCCCCTTTAAGGTTTTTCTCCTTCCAATCTCCTTGCGATCAACTTTAAAGTTATTTCATTGGTAGTCAGCTTTCACTGATTTAAGAAAGGATCATATATTATTGAATAATTTCAAAATATATGTAATCACAAAGTCGTTTGAAACTTGCTTCCTCGTTGCTTCCTTCGTTAATTAACATAACCGAAAAGGGATTGGCCAGCTTGACATATAGGATATCTCGGGTTGGGCGGGGCTGGGCAAGGCCCAAAGGGCCCTGACGGGTACAACACATTTGGGCCTTTCATGGCCTGTCACTGTGTACTGCCGGATCATGTCGCAACGGCCTAGCTCTGGTTCGGTTGCCGCCTGTAGGGCGGAGGCTGTAGGTTGACAACCCCCACCACTAGGCAACGGTGACGCTTCCCGGTATAGCCCTTCCCCAGTCTTGCTCTCGCCGCCCGTCCACCAGCTAAGCGACCAGCGTCGACGTCATGTTGTACTACCAACAGATGCGATCCCTCTGTCCAATTGCTCATGGAGACACGCCGCTCCGAGGCAGAAGGCCCCCTCTCAACTCGCCTTGCCGCCGTCGACAACGCGCCACCAACGCCACCAGCCCCGACGACCGGGCGAAGGAAGGCTGGTCCTGTTAGGGAATGGTTAGTCGTCACCGCATCCGGGTGGTCGTACCAGGAGGAGGTTGGGAAGCACTCGATCATGCGCCGCACGGGTCTCCCCTCCCGCGATCTGCGAGTCCTCGACACACTGCTGTCGTACCCCTCCATTATACTCGGACGGGACCGTGCCGTTGTGATCAAACTGGAGCATATTCGGGTGATCGTCACCGCCACGGAGGTCCTCATCCCCAACTTCAGGGACCCCCTGGTCGCCACCTTTGTTCAGAATCTCAAATCTAGGGTTTCCTCTTCGATCAGCCCTCAGCAGGTAGTGTCTAGTTATTTTAATAAGAATTACGCTTACCGTCTCTGTACTCGTGATTCAAACATTAATCACTTGCAAATTCGGAGTCATTATTCTTCTAAAAAAAATGAAAACTACTTAACGCAATTTGTTTTAACTATGATCGCTGTAATTTGGATATCATATGCCCTTCATCAGCATGTAGAAGTTACAAAGTCTTTATGTAATAGTTTAACTGATTGTAAATCTTGTCTGGATCATGCATTGCACTGGAAAATTAACTCTCCATCTCGTGGTACACTTTTTTGATCCATACAAAAATTGAGTTGACTTTATAACTCATTAATTTGTGCTAATTTTGGACCCTTGGCTAACCGTTGGACCTCTGTCTTTTGGAAGGATGTCAGCGCACGATCTCCTCTATTTCCTGATGATTGTGTATCACCCACACAGACTGCGAGGGATTCTTCAAATGATTGGATGACATTGCAAAGTCTCATGTCAGATCATGATAGACAGGAGCCCAGCACTGGGATCAAAACGGATGAAGCAGGATATATGGGGACAAAAGTTTTACCTTTTGAATTCAGAGCACTTGAAGTGTGCCTTGAATCTGCCTGCAAATTTTTAGAGTCAGAGGTCTATTTTACTATATGACTAAGTGTCTCTTTCTTATTCTGCTTAAATTTCTATAAAACTATCAAAAGAAAATAACGGCGATGTTTAAATGTTCAGCAAAACAAAGGGACAACTAGGGTGATTGTATGATAAATGATTTTCATGTATTAATTATCTGCAATAAATTACATCCATTGGGCACATTGTTTAATCTTAGCTATTCTCTTAACTGCTTATCTTAGCTAAACCGTCTAACCTTGTGCCTATAAATGAGCTATCTCTTGAATTTATACCTTTTCCATGCTACAATCTATCTTTGATTCTTAATCTTGAGCCTTTATAGAATTTATCCTCTGATTAATTTGACAGTAGAGTATATTATTTTGGTGATAATTAAAAATAGAATAACTTATATATTTTGAAATTCTGATTCTAAAGGAACCAATCATGAAAAAAGATTGGATATGAATTAGCTTAAAACTAAATTAGGTTTCTCTCCTGAATTTGTCTTCTATTGCATAAAGCATAGTCAGTGGACTTCATAACCCATAACATTTGTTATGCAGTTGTTTTCAAGTTCTGTACCCCATACACATTCGTTTTACAAATTGCAGTGACCTTGAGTTCTTGTACTTCTTTTCAGGCTTCCGAACTAGAGAAAGAGGCATATCCAACTTTAGATGAGTTGACTTCTCAGATCAGCACTCTGAATCTTGAGCGAGTTAGGCAGATAAAAAATCATTTGGTTGCACTATCAGTGCGTGTGCAGAAGGTGAAGGGAACCTAGAATTGCAAGGCCTGCGTTTGTTGTGTCATAAAGAATTTCTCTCATGTTCAGAATAAAGTTCCATGCTATGGTGAAAAATAATTCAGGGTGATAGGAGAAAGTTGTCCAACTCCTTTACTTATTACATATTGCTAGAATGAAGGAATATTGTCTTTACTGAACTTCATTTCTCAGTTTTTACATAGGTTTTATCTTCGTGTTCAGATATAGATCTTGGTAGCAATAGCAAACACTATGTTGAATGCCCATATCATAAATTCTTTAGATTTATTGAAAATATTCCAACAGTTGTGATTTTTGGTCATAGTGTTTTACCATATTTCTGGATGTTTTTTGTCTTGCCATATACCTGTAATTTGAAGAATACCAAACTTCCTCCACGATTGCTTGTTACAGTTATTGTTACCTTAACAAAACATATACTCTTGTATTTACTCGTGTTACCGCAATTATTTTATGGTAGCTACCATGAAAACTTTCATTCATCATTTCATTTAATCTAATCACTCGAATTCATGGAGTACAGAGTTGTAACTTCATTCTGTCTGAGTTATACTTCTTATTATTATCATATTCTCTCATATGTGTTATTATGCCCTTCTAGTGGACTTAAAATGGCAAAATTCATACGATATCCATCATTTGGGTTTTCCATCACCATGGCTTATGTAAATTTTTAATAGGTAAGGGATGAAATTGAACATTTATTGGATGATGACATGGACATGGCTGAAATGTACTTGACAGAGAAGCTCCTCCATCAGTCAGAAAGGGGATCATCAAAACTTGAAAACTCTGTTGAACCCGATGAAGAAAGGTATGAACATTCTATTAGTATAGAAAAGAGGGCAAGAAGGTGACTTCATTTTATTATCCATTTCTGTAGTTATTGCACATTCTAAAATAACTGTGTCAATTCAATTTATAGCAGCATAATGTGTTGACCTTTTATCTATTATCAGTAACTTGCTCCATTTCTAGCGCCAGTACCTAAGCGAGCAAGCTGAGAGTGGTAATTTGTGAGACTTCAGAGGAAAAAATTACTGTCATACTCTGGATGATAGGTCTGTAAAATAACTCATAATAACTTAATCTCCAATGACTTGTTGGATTAAACATCTAAATACTAACATTCATATAATTATCAACTCTATTTCTGTTCCTCATGTTGGAGAGTTGATATTAACCTATGTCCAGTCTTGCACAAAATAGAGAAATTCCATTAAAAAAAGATAATTATAATAATAACACTACCTCCTTGACTACCCTCTAACTGTAAAAGTAAGTCATTGATTTAGAAGTATGAGAAAGTCAAATGACAATTGTGTTGGTATATAGAGTGATAAATTAAGGTTCCAGTTTCTTCTCGTGACATAAACAAGAAGAAAATGTTGAGAGGAACAACTCGATAAATTTTTTTATTTCTCATGAGACTGGAAAACATGTCAAAGTAGATTGAGGAGAGTTCTTCTGACAACTAGATAAATGCTGATTATTATGTACTTTTGAGCTGAATTTTAATTTCAGTTCTTTTGTTTTTGTTTCCATTTCCAGTGATGAACTGGAGTTTGATGCTGCAAGTGGCAAAGAGAATGCAGGTGGTTTCAACCCTGACATCCATGAACTTGAAATGCTGTTAGAGGCTTACTTTGTGCAGATTGATGGTACTTCGCGCAAACTATCTACGGTATAAATTCTTTTAATTGTAAAGCTAACAACTGAGATTGTTATCTATCTGAGTTGTCCTGGAATTATTAGCTCTGGTGTAATCTTCTGATAACAAACATCTGTGCATTCCTAAAGCTAAGAGACTATGTCGACTACACTGAGGATTACATCAACATCATGCTCGATGGCAAGCAGAACCATCTGCTACAGATGGGAGTCATCCTCAGCATGGCCACCATTCTAATAACTGCTGGCATCCTCGTGACGGGTATATTTGCGATAAACATACACATCCCAATGTACGATTCTCCATATATCACGTTTGAGGAAACAGTGGGAGCTCTTGTAGGAGGTAGCATGATTTTGTTCATACTAGCCATTTGGTGGGGTAGAAGAAGTGGGATACTGCAGTAAAGATATGCTCATCCAGTAGTCCGGCCAGGTGAGCTAGTGTCTTATTTATGAGTCAAGACCGATTCCACACGAGTTTGGAACAGATTGTTTATTGTTGAAGTTTTAAGTTTTTACAGATTGCAACAGATAATTTCAGGGCAGGCATTGTTTGCCAAGCCTAATTACTTGTATAATTACTTGATGGACTTACTAAGCAAATTATGAGAGTATGTGCCATCTTATTACTCCTATTACATTACAACTATAAATTATTATGATTTTTGTAACATTAAATCACAACACTTAAATGCATTGAGAAAGTATGATATTTGTATCTATTAAAATGACATCTTTACATATTTAGTGTTAAACTTATAAATTCAAACAGCTAGTTTATTTCCTCGGTTAGTCCATTACGGCATCGTCCATGTTCACGCGTCCGCATACAAGTCTTTCTAAGAAGTCGTCTTGGTACAATTAGGGGCAGTTCAATGGAAATCGGTTGGACTCGCTCTCCTTTCTTCCCCTCATGCTGCTGCCGGTTACATTGAAGCCCGTCAATTTCCTCGCCCCCATGCTCGCCTCCGCCCTCTTCCTCCTCCTCCTCTTCTCCGGCTACATCGAGCTCCCCTCCTTCTCCTCCTCCGCCCCCCTCCCCGTCTCGTCCAGTTCTGCCACTGCCGCTGACCGCCCAAAGTTCGCTTTCACCGATCTCGCCTCCGCCTTTGATCTCTGGGACTCCCATGTCGGATGCGACCGATTCCGCGCTGCGCACACAAGATGGTCCGCTAACGCCTCCGCGTTGCAGGCCAGCAGCGCCGCGGGCGATTGCAGGGCGGACGAGGCGAGCCATGTCAGCGTGCTTGTCAAGGGGTGGACTTGGATCCCCGACGATATGGATAATTTATACTCCTGCCGCTGTGGGTTGACCTGCCTATGGTCCAAATCGCCCATCCTAGCCGATAATCCCGATGCGGTTTTATTCGAGAGCGTGACGCCGCCAGCCACGGTAATTGTGCTTGTGTTGATGAACAATTCTTTCCATGATAACTTATCTGTGTTTGTTGATCGGTTATTCAGCTTAAATTTTGAACAACAAGTATACCATATGATCTTTTGGGCAAAGATTAACTTTAAGAAATCGCTGTTTTTCCTTTGAGTAAACATCTTTGATCTGGTTCAACCTTTTTATCGGGCATTCTTGCCAAAGTTTCTTTTTATAATTATTTCATTGACTCAGAGTACATCTTGTCTTTATAAATTCTAATTTGTATCAGTTGTATTTAATACTGCATACTGGGAGTGCTGGATCTTTTATTAGTTCAAAGACATCTCTTGGTTTGTCTTGCCACTAAATTGATTACAACATTTGGAAAAAGACGTTATATGTTTATTCAGTTTATGGTAAGACAGTTATTTTGAGAAATTTAATATTTTCCATAAAAACTTTATGTTTTGCATGACATGATGCTGATCCATGTAACTTAGCTGTCTCAATGGAGATATAAGAGGCTTTCCTTGAAAAGATTGTTCAGTGTTATTTGATAATGGTTTGAGTCTCTATAGTTTCCTTGAAGGGGGTTTTTCTGTCGGTGTCTCTTCTCATGTGGCAGATTACATTTCATTAGTCCTATCCATTAAGATAGTTTAAGATTACAAGTTCTCAAGTTCGTTATATAGGCAGACTTATGAACCTTCCTCACTCATGCTCTATTCGTCATGGAATATGCAATTTCATAATGAACTGAGAAATTTTGTTTTTGTTTTGACACTTGAAAAAATTCTCCATCGAAGAAAAAATCATCAAATTCACTACTTGAATATCTGCAAAATGATCAGAGCTACAAGGTTTTTAAGAAAATTTAGATGCAGGATTACTTGTTTTAGATGTTTGCTTGTATACACTCCTTCATGCCATCTCTAACTCTAGCAAAGAGTACATGGTTGCATCATTTAAAATGGGATAGGTTCCAAGTTATATTGTGAATCTACAAGGCTAAGAGTAGCTATAGTCCATTATTGATGTGGTGTGAAGTGTGAATTATGAACTCATACTCCTTTATACCTACATAATCAAGTCAGACATTTTTAGTTCTAGAGGCTTGTTAGATGGAAATTTCGTGTTAAATCTCTTTGTGCCTTGATTACAATCTTTTGAGTGATTGGGCCACTAGACTTAAGTATTGCACACATGATAGATGAAGAATGCCAATTTTAAAGATTTTATCATTGAAACAAATATGGTTAATCTTGGAATTGTATTCTATTTCCAACCATGATGGATGACATATCACATGATGCTACACTAGTAAGCTTTGACAATTGTATGTTGTGTCATTAGGTAATCATGTTAACATAGATTGTGTTGAATTTATTATTCCAAGGATAAACACATACCAAGAAATACCTTGTAAACAAACATAGAGTGTGCTGAACGAGCCTAGTATATTTCTTTGGCATGAACTAGCGCTTGTTCTTGTAAAAGCATTAATGGATCTTTTTTGTTGCCCCAATCAATTGATGCCCTATACTTTGAATCTGTTCATGCTGGATGTGTAGTATGGAGACAACTTGTTTCATTTTGCTCATTGGGATTTTAGCTTAAGGTGATATTTTTGTTCTTGCAATTCTGCTTGCTTAATTTGTGCTAAATTTTCTTCAAACTTCAATGAGCTAATGGATGTATCAGTCCAAGAATCCATATCATTTTCGTAATAGATAAACCAAGAGAAGTTTTCATTATTAAAAAGTTAAAGTGGGTACTGCATATGTATGCATAGGCTCTCTTTACTTTCCTTTTCTATTTTCCTCTCATGTGTGCATCTACATACTTGCTGTAACCACTTGAATTCCAACAATAGCTGTTATTGGTTTCTAAAACATATCTGTTGTACAGAGGAAGAAAGGTGATCCACTCCGTGTTTATATGGATCTTGAAGCCAGTAGAAAACCTTCAGGATTTGAGGATATCTTTATTGGTTACCATGTCACGGATGATGTTCAATCCACATATGCTGGAACTCTTTTTCACAAGAGTCGTAATTACCATGTGTCCTCTCAGAAAAGGAAGGTAAGATATCACTTCACACTTCAAGATCTTTATTTCTGTTCATGCAGCAATCCCTCAGTTGTGATACTTCATCTGCTACTTCAATAATATTATGCTATAGGGATATACTGTTTTATGATATGCAAGTGGTGACCTACCTGTGTTTTTAATATTTGCTTGAATGCAACAATTTCTTCTCATTCCTAAAGGATGGAATGTGTTTCAAGCATGCAACTACTTGACAGCACATGACTAAAAGCGCTTCTCAATGGAGAGATCCTAAAATTGTATGCAATATGCTTGACACAATGTGATGCACAATGACTGCTGAATATTCATATGGCTGTTAGTTATGATTGTTAAAAAATAAAACAATATATTTGTGAGGGAACACGATTATCAATGTTGCATTTATTGGTGAATTTTGATCCAATCGCTAATGGTTTCTTTCACTGCTTATATTGTAACAGGATGTCCTGGTGTACTGGTCTTCTTCTAGGTGCCTTCCCCAACGAAACCAACTTGCCACGAAATTCCTTTCCCTCGTTACTCATCATTCATTTGGCAAATGTTTGAACAACGTCGGTGGCTCAGATGTTGCACTCTCTCTCTACCCAGAATGTGCCATGGGTGACAAGTCAGTTCCTCAATGGTGGGACCATCTACATTGCGCCATGTCACATTACAAGTTTGTCCTCGCCATCGAAAACACCATGACTGAGAGCTATGTTACTGAGAAGCTCTACTATGCTCTTGATGCCGGTGCAGTGCCCATCTATTTTGGAGCACCTAACGTGTGGGACTTCATACCTCCAAATTCGATAATAGACGCATCCAAGTTTAACTCTCTAGAGGAGTTGGCTTCATATGTAAGAGAACTAGCAGAGGATCCAATTGCGTATGCAGAGTACCATGCCTGGAGGAGATGCGGTGTGATGGGAAATTATGGGAAGACTCGAGCCACCAGTCTCGACACATTGCCATGTAGGCTGTGTGAGTTTGTGAGCAGGAAAGGAGGGAGGAGTGCAAGAGCAATTTAGTGTTGTGATTATCGGCCTTCATTCAGATGTGACTGCCGTAAGCATTGTACTCATACGTCCACAAGTAGATTTCATAGGTTTCTTTTTCTTATGCTCTTTAGATTGATCTTATAGTTGTTGCAATCAATGGTTCCCATCTGACGTTCTAGATAAAAGCTTTACTTGAGAAGGGTATTCTTCCACAGAGAGAACTAAATTAGTTTATGCTGGCAAAACAATTCAATTGTTGGTTCAGTCTCTCGAATTATGCCATGCCTTTCTAGTTTCTAGTACAAGGATTAGAAAATTAAACAATCTCTATCAACGATTAAGCATATGAGCTGAATTTAATCATGTTAATACCGCGGCGCACACAATGTCACATAAAATAGTGGCTAAAGTCGTTCATCGAACTATTATTAACATCATCATGTCTCGCTCTAATCCATCTGTTTGTTTCAATGAAATAATTAGGAAAGAAATTATAGCCCATGAACATTTATTAGGAAAATAAATAAGGGTACAATTTTTAAATGCAAACCTAACAAATTGCAACTATTTGGAAGAATAAACATTTGACAAATACATTAATTGAGAAGTATCCAAGAAGGCAAAAGGCATACCATTCCCAATGGTCCCATGGTGAGAACTATGCATAATTTTTCATTTCCAATAGGAAAGTAGTTGGTAAATAAAGATCAAATTGTACCACAAATGAGAATAGCAGAAGGGTTGGTGACCAATTTGATGGATGCCTTGTGACACTTCTTATCTTATTCCCACAATACACACAAACAGTAAAAGTTAGGCTTTCTAGAACCACCAAATATGGGGAAGGATGGGTATTGTTTATTTGGTGGACAAAAATCAAAGAGTTTTTTTAAAAAAAAACCATTTCGAGCATTTCTTTTTTAATGAAAAGACCCCGTCCGGTAAATAACAAAGTTGTCCTCAATACGTATTCGATCAATTTTTATTTTTCGGCTGATAAATTTTAAGTTTAAATTCTGAGCTGATCAGACAGACTTATCATGTGTTTATATAATTGGCCGATCGATTAATGTGTGATATGAGTTAACAATATAATGGAATGGAGTATTCTTTTAATTAAAAAATAGTGATTATGTGAACCTGGAGGGTGAGGAGTAAAATGTTTTGTTAAAAGACAGGGTTAAATAAATAAATCCAAAAAAAAAAAAAAAGAGAATAAAATACATAAAGAGAAAAAAAAAGTAGCCTCACACAAAAAAGTAACACTACCTACCTAACAAATCGTTACCCCTACTTTATAGCCAATAACGCATTTATGTCACTAAACCAAACAAAAGAGTCAAACAACCCAAATGATTCAAGTCCAAGTCCATTCTCATCTTCCCATTCTCTCTTATAAATCCACTGTCATCCCTTGTCTCTCTGTCCCTCCTCCTCCTCCTCTGTTCCAATTTGTCTTCCCTCTTTCTTCACCTTGTTCTCCAATTTCTTCTGTCATTTCTCAAGTTTCTTCTTCCGTTGACTTTAATCGATCGGTGTGTTTGAGGCATGGGTAGGTCTCCATGTTGTGAGAAGGCTCACACCAACAGAGGAGCTTGGAGCAAGGAAGAAGACCAAAAGCTCATTTCCTACATCAAAAGCCATGGCGAAGGTTGCTGGAGATCGCTCCCCAAAGCTGCAGGTTCAGTTCAGTGCTTTATTAATTTCACTCCATTACTGATGCTTTATTATAAATACGATATATATACTCTCTTTTTTTTGTATATATTTTATAGGTTTGCTTCGTTGTGGGAAGAGTTGCAGACTGAGGTGGATAAACTACCTTCGGCCCGATCTCAAGCGTGGCAATTTCACCGAGGAGGAAGATGAACTCATCATCAAATTGCACGGCTTGCTTGGAAATAAGTGTGCATTCTCGATAATTACTATTCTTCTTTTAAAAAATAGCAGAAACTTTGGTTAATTATTAGTTCTTGCATGAGCAGTGGCTGTGTTGTATTAATTGGTTTAGGTGGTCTGTAATAGCTGCGAGATTACCAGGAAGAACAGATAACGAGATCAAGAACTACTGGAACACGCACATCAGGCGGAAACTCCTCGGCCGCGGCATTGATCCTCAGAACCATGGCCCTATCCATCACGTTGCCACCTTGGAAACCCATCGAGCAGTTGTAATCCAAAGTATGAGCAAAGGAGTTGCCGACGATGAAGACGCAACCACAACCGAGAAAGGAGGCAGAGAAAGAGATAGCGCCCTTGAGCTTGATCTCAATCTTTCTATAGGCCTGCCTCACCGCTCCCCAAGTGTTCTCGTTCACAAGCTAATTTAGAAACAAACAAGCACTCCATTTGCCCAACTAATCTAGAAGTTAGACGAACTTCTTTATTTGCCTATCGGATAAATCTAGAGTGTCCATTTTGGTTTCAAGCATGCAAAGTGGTCTTGTAACTGCATACAATAATCCACATGTATCAAGAGCTTGGATATCTAATTAATGCGAAGCCGAGTAAAAAATCTTCTGTATATATTTATCCTTATTCTAATGGCTAGTAGCTTTTCATAATTTATCTTCTTCGTGTTAGCCTGAGGTTGGGTCGATGGAGACACTGGAGGTGAGCGCATAGCCTTTTACCACCATGGATCTCTTATTAATGTGATTTCATGATGGCTTTAATGCATAGTTATATTTTGATTGAGCTTAAATATGTAAATTGTGGTCAAAATTAAGGTGATGAAAAATGGCGTGGAGGTAAGGAATAGCGTCATCTCAAATGCAACCTTGGTTGGCTTGTGTGGCTGAGCTAACAATAAGTGCATTTAAATTTACGAAATTCTTAAAAGGCACAACTAACTTTTATATTTTCTAAAGGGCACATTTATTTGTTTTTTATTTTACCCCTTTCGTCAATCAGTATCACATTCAAAGAACAACATCATTATCACCATTATGATACTATATTTCTAAGAACAACACCATTCTACCATTGTAGTGCTGATTTTCAAGCATCATAATGGCGATGATTTTAGGGTTTATGCATCATTAAAGTTAGGAGTGTCAAAACTGAACCCGATTCGACAATCCAACCTAGTCGACCTGAAAAAAAAATTAAGTTCGGGTTAAAAATTTTCGAGTTCAGGTAGGGTTCGAGTTGAAGGGTTTCAGGTTGAACATTTTCAGGTTGGGTTCAAGTTAGATTCGGGTTGACCTGATTTTAGGGTTTAGTGGA
>JBBPFP011028349.1:0-13241 GCA_037974795.1 Kaempferia galanga | reverse complement strand
ACGGCAGCTGCAGAGGTGTTTCGCGAACCCTGTAGTTGCCGCGGAAGGCTTGCATGACCAGCGGCCGCATAGGAGGGATCGCGAGCCCTAGTGGCTGTGCTGGAGGGGTGGCAAAACCTTCGTGGTTGTGCCTAAGGGGTCACCCCCGCGGTTGTGCTAGAGGGGTCCCGCAAACCTTGTGGGCGCGACCCTAGCGGTCTCGCCAGAGGGGTCACACGAGCACTGGGTCGTGAGAGAGCGGGTGGATTTTTTTAAAATTAAAACTAATAACTTATGTTGATTATCTTAATCAACTCCTAGTTATGATTGGGATAATCTAACGAGGTTTAATTAAATTCTAATAAAATTATATAATTAATTATATATTTTATTTATTTTAATAAAAATTATATAATAATTTATTTATTTATCTCCATTTTTTTCGTTTTAAATTTTTTAAAAAAATATTTTATTTTTAAAAATACCACGGAAGAGTTGTGCGACTCCCTCGGAAGGATCTCTTGAGCGGGCAAGAAGTTTTAATTTAAATTTAGGTTGAATATCTTAATCAACTCCTAACTATGATAGAAATAATCTAAAAAGAGTTAATTAAACCGTATCTAATTAACTATATATTTTATTTATTTTAATTCTAAAAATATATAATAAAATTTTTATTTATTTATCTCTATATTTATTCTTTTTTTAAATATTTATTGTTAAATATTTTATTTTTAGTTAATATATTTTATATTTAAAAAAATATTGAAATTATATCGGCACGGTACGATATGGTACCGAACCGTAACATTCCAATCTGAAACTCCGATACAACTTGAGATTTTAAACCATGAATGGGACTTAATTTGCACCAGCTAGGTATTTTATGGCTTTGTAATTTTTTACAATTAATGAGTTGTTCTCACAAAATTAAATAAAAACATACTTATCAATAATCTTTGTTCAATGATTAAGAGAAGAAACCATCACTATTGTGAGTGGGAGAGATATAAATGTTAATTCAAAGGTTTTAAATAAAATGCAAAATGGGCCAAAGTTTAAGATAATTATCTTATGTAACTTGGTCTAAATGAAACAGAAAAAGAGGAAGAAACCAAAGATATGCACTCAACCATTTGGCAAAGATGAATATGGGATAGAGATTATGGTACTTAGCATATTAAATAGTTAAGTTAAACCACATTAGATGTCACATAAAAGTGTACGAGTATTTTTAATACATATGCATTATGTGGAGAAAAAACATGAAAAATTGTCCTAGATAGTGGGGTTGCATAAATATTGTTTCCATGTAAGCTCTTGCTGGGATCCTACTTGCACCAAATTCTTATTTGAGTTTTTACAAAGTTGCATGGGTAGATGAAACATTATGATTTTGGTGCTGCATTGCTGCACTGAATCAAACCATACAAAATGAGTGCAGATTGTGGCGTTATGAAACTGGTAGGTGTCTTTCATTTGTCCCGCCTTGGGATTATTTAATTGCCAATAAATGCTCTACAAGGAGAGACCAACTATGTTTGCCTTGCTGGAGTCCAAAAATTACATATTTTAATTCCACATTCATCAGTTGAGCTTCACATTTGTCTCACCACTACTGTTATTTTGCACGCTTGGTGTCAAATTAATTTACTTTGCAAGTTGATCAGGCGAGTTAAAATTTTTCTCTTTTTTCCAGGATGCTGGAGTTCATGCATTATCCAATGTTTGCCATGTTGATGTTGAGCGAATAAGTAAAAGGAAGCCTGGAGAAGTGGTATGTGATTTACAGAGTTATTTAAGTATAGTAATCGACAATGTACCTGTTTTTAGTCGAATCTTGTCATTTTAAAAGAAACATTGTTCAGTAATCTTTAGTCTCTAGTATAATTGTCCTTTTCCATTGTTTTTTTTTTTTTTGATATCAGATCCATCAAATTTCTGTTGTTACTATTTTTTTCGTGTGTGTATATATGGCACATGTCTATATATATGCCTCGTTTTACTAAGGTATAAAATTGATATTTCATATGACATTGCATTTTGCAGTTACCACCACATGAACCATCTGTTGTAAAGCGTGCCATGAACCACTTTTTACAGGTTTAACTGTTCTCTCTGTCAGAAAAAACATATTTGTACCTGTTGTAATAGGCTTTAATTTTTCATACCTCTTGCATGTTGTCATGGGCTTTAATTTATGTGCAAATGATAAATAATACATCTAATATTTTCACATTTTGAGCTGGTGTTTACTTTGATGTTATGCTCCTGAGAACTAATCTGGATTAATATTTCTTTAATTTCTTGCAATTTATTAATGTTGATACTTTGATAATTGAAATAATCATAGATGTTCTTTCTTTGATCTATGACAGAAATGTGAAGGCGACATATCGATAGTTGATGTTCGATGTGTTCCATCAGATTTTCATGCTAGATTCAAGGCCTTAGAGAGGACGTATGTAGCTGAAAATATCTTCAATGTGAAGTTCCATGTGTGCTTCTAATCATTTATTTTATTATAGTTATTGATTTCAGAACTTGAGATGACTAGTGATAAATTAACATTTCTAAGCAAAATTTTTTGTTTATGACGTCAAAAGGGCTCATATGTGCAGTTGATTCATTTGAATATTCTCGTGCTTCATGATGATAAAAAACTTATGCTCATCGCTTAATTTATAAACATATTGTTTGCTAGTTGCTTCAATCTCAAGTAGTACACATGATGCACAATCAAACAACTAGCTATCTATATTTTCAGTTTGTCAAAAACTAGCTCATTGTTTTGCTTATGCTCCTCTAATGCTGTAAAGTCCTTGATATTGCGTTTTATGTAGTTGTACCTTTGCTAGTCCTATTTGCTCCTGCAACAAGTCCATGAATGGAAAATGTGTTATGTGTTAGCTGCTAAAGTCAAAGTATTAAAACATTAATTGTGTTAAACTTTATGATTTCTAGTTTCTGTTGGCTGTTGATATCATGACCTCAACCCAACTGCTTTTACTACTGATTGTCAATGCCACACAGAATAATCACAATGATAACTTATCATATAAAATAGATTATAGGTGATTCCCAAAGTTCTGTAGGAATTTTTCAGATTCTTATAACTACTGTTTTGGCTAATGAAATTTGTTGTTGCTCTCTCTGTCTCTCCCCCTCTCGGGCCCTGCGTCAATAGAGCTCCTTATTTTTCTTCCTAGGTATGTGTCTGTCTTCTGTGGCATATTTGACGCATACATTAGTAAAATTTGGCATATCGGTGGCCAACCTTTGCTTGTAGCTCTTTCTTTGTTGGCTGATAACTATTACCACAGATTCCAATTCCTGAAAATGTCTTCCAATAGATAAGTAAAGTTTAAATCTTCCTTGATATTTTCTTCCCTGTTCAGATTGCTGTACACTATATTTCCTTAGTTTTTGTTCCTTAATGTTGACTACATCTATATGCTGTCTGCACAGTTAATTTAGCCGTGCAATGGCATGGTAGGCTATCTCATTCACTGTTGCAACAATTGAATATTTGATATATACTTCCTTGCAAGACTATGAGCGCAACTTATTTTTGGCCTCATTTTGTGTATGTTGATATATAGACTGAATTCTACCTGAAGACACAAAATTCTTTGTAGATACTATTACCGGTTGTTCTCAGGGCCAGAACCATTGTCAACTTTTGAGAAAGACCGTGCTTGGCATATATCTGAGGACTTGGATATTCTTGCTATGAAGGTTGATTTCATTACTACATCTAAACTTAAATCCAGTAATACCTTTTTCTCTAATAACTGTTATCCATGCAGAAAGCATGTACAATCCTTGTCGGGTCTCATGATTTCAGCTCTTTTAGGGCTTCTGGTTGTCAGGTTCTTCTTTATCCATCAGCTACTAAAATTCTAGCTTCAACTTTCTTTATAATCTAAATATCTGTATCATTTCATTTAGTGTATTATTGATGCATATCAAATTAAGTTATCTGTTAGTAGCTACAATGTGAATGTTGTTTTTTAGCGCAATCTCACTTTGCCCTTCTAGATTTTACCACCTTGTCAATGAGTTTGGATCTAGTGATTGCAACCTCTCCATCCATCTGTGACATTGAATTGTTACCTTCTCTTGGAACTGACCTAAATTCTCATGCCTCACCAATTGTTTTGCAGGGTCAAGCAAAATGGTAATTTTTGTACAATATTTAAAGAGAAATGACGGAAAACTTGTTTTGTTTATTGTTGGGCTTTTTTGTAGGTATTGTTGCCTCACCAAATGTTATATGGACGTCTTTTAACAATCACAAAGTGAACTTACTAGATTTGTTAATTTTTTAGAATTTGTACTCGGATTGATAGATCCAGGTTCACTTAGATGATGTGCAAAGCATGATCCCTTTTGCCTTGTTAGCCCATATTGAATTTGTATGACTTACGGATTCTCATTCTGCAAATTATGACCCTTCAATCACAGAAGGCTTGCCTTCAATTGTAGTCAGCATGAAAATGCGTGGCCTTCTTTAACTCATCTCCTTAATCATCAATATATATATCTGACTGACACAATTATTTGGCCTACTTTGATAAGAATACCAAAGATTGTTTTCCTGAAGACAAAAAAGGATCTTTGAATCAGTTTTTTTTCTTCTTGTTTTGTAACATCCAAAAGTTTCTTTATCTTCTTTTATCACGTTTTCCCTTTCTTCTTTTATCATGTTTTAGTGAAAAGAAGGATATACTGCACTTTTCCTGCTTTTTATATTACTAATGAAATTTTATTATTATAATTATTATTTTAAAATCATTGTCTGTTGATTCTCAGGCAAAATCTCCTATTAGAACCTTGGATGAACTTAGCATTACAGAAACATTTCCTTCACTGCACTTCCCTTCATTGTTGGAGAGGTCTCAACTGGAATCAACTGATGGATGTCCCATTCATTCTGAGAAATCAGGCCATGGATCACCTCCAAGTTCCTTAGACATGACTTGGGTGGGCTTTCAGGGATGCAATCAAGGATTTGGACAAAAACCAAGACATCGTTGTTATGTTATAGCAGCGAGAGCTCGTTCTTTTCTTTACCACCAGGTTTTGTATTTTTCGAACTACTTTTGTTCGACTTCTTTCTACCATTTTTTGCTAGCCAAGGTGGCATTTTCAAGTACATGTTCCATGATATATTTGGTAGACATGGCTTTTCCGGTATGAGATTCTTTAGTATTCAGCATGAGCCAAGGCTTATTCTAATCACATTCTTGTATTTTTCAGTATTTAATCATTTTCTTCTAGTTCTGCACTATATTTGTAGCTTTGGCTCTAGTTTTCTTGGTTAATTATGGCAGCAAGTCATATTTTAGTTATGTGGAGTAAAAAAAACTGTCAAGGTACTCAGAATATGTTGGTAATCTCCTAAAGAGCAATAATGTTTTTACTGTCAAGGTACTAATGTTTGAATACTGATTGGATCACTTCAGGTCATCCTAGCCTGGGATGAATTCAGGTCATCTAATCAACAGGTTGAAATGGGATACTTGTGAGTCAAAATGAAGTCTTCTGTCCTTGGTCATAATTTTGAGGCAGGCTTTAGGAGGGGTAGTTTATGTATATCATTGTTTTTTAGTACGGATCAAGCAAATACCAAGAATCGAGCCACCTGAAAATTTTCATCTTGAACAACAATTTTAGCGGTAGTATGGATATTAATTATCAGTGACAGGATAAACTAAGGAATTGCTGGCTGAAATTTAGAGACTAGAGTCTTGTGTGATCCTCATATGTCTCTTACCTTAGATGAAAAAAATTTATAAGTCTGATATGCATATTTGCTACTGCATATCCAAATCCTTCACATTTGGTGTGAGCACTTGCATTTTAAATCAAAATTATGTGGCATGGTTGCTCTACAGGTCAACATTATACATGGTTTTGAGAGGCATTAATTGAAACATGCAGGTCAGGCTTATGGTTGGTGTTCTAAAATCTGTTGGAACTGGAGAACTGACAATAAGCGATGGTCTGCATTTTCTATATCTGCAACTTCATTAAGAACAATTATCTCAGAATTTTGCCATGATGCTAAATTTCAGAACGTAATAATTACTATTGGTCTATCTGATGCACAGTTGAAAGAATTTTGAATGCAAAGAAGGTGACCGCCGCAAGTCCGATGGCTCCTGCTTGTGGTCTCTATCTCGGCAATGTTAAGTACGACCTTCCATGAATTTGGGTGGTCACTTTTGAAACAGCAACAACATCCAAGTCTGCAACACATCAAGATTCTTGGACCAGACTAATTCTAATTTATGTTCTTACATCTTCTCTTGCAAAATGATGTACCTCTGTCAAGATTGTTGGTTGCAACCGCAACCGTGAGATTTAGTGCTGATACTTCTTCTGCCACCTAACATTATAGAACTGGATGGAACACGATCAAGTTTATAATTCAGTTTACAGATTTACACTGTTAAATCTATTGCAGTTGATTCATTATACTTGTAGATGTGCCGACTTGTTCATCTTAAATAGTACTGTTGATGCGAACATTATGCTGATTCAATTGCAATTGAGTTTAGAAGTTTCCCAAAACATGTAATTGAGAGAGGAAAAGACGATCGAGTTGACAGGAACCCAATTGCAAGCCAAGATAATTCAAAGGCAAGTGTCAATGTAAGTCAAATTAATATGCTTTTTCTCCATTATGAATACATTAAAGCAAGGCAAATTAAAATCTGTTGAGTTAGTTTCATCAGTGTCACACACCAATAGGCAACTTGTAAATATCTTATTATCTCGTGACCATGACAAAATGACATAGCATGATCTGCATGGGGCCTTTCAAAACTTCTTTAATTAATTTTTTTTTGTCGTTTTGGCGACGGTTTGCGTTCTAGTATCAAACACGTCTCGTGAACTCTAAATCCATACGTACACGTTCTTTTAGACGTCTATTATGAAAGCCATTTCTGCCTTCTCGGCATGGCAAGCGGTTCTGCTCTTTCAAAAAGAGTGTTCATCATATCCTACTTTAGCTGTATAATTGAACTACTTTTGCTTTCGATCCTCATTAATAATTTCCACCTTTGTAGACTCGGAGAATGCCAGTCTCTCACGTTGGAATGCTCTCTACGTACGCCCTTGCGCTATTCCTCTTGTATGTGTGTGTATATATATAAAAATACTTATAATTAATCAGTAAGTAGTCACGTCAGGAACAATATGTGCGATTTGAGTATGGAGTCGAGCAGTGGAGGAAGCCATCAAGCAAAAGGCCGTTTATAGGAAGCCAACGCGGACTGCACCTGACGAGAGACAATATCATTAAAATTTAAAGCCGTAGGCAGACTTTTGATAGTCTAGACTACTGAACTACTGCCTGCCTGCCAGTGACTGGGCGAGCACTACGCCTCGTGCATGGATTCCTCGGCTTTTGATAATCAAGTTGTGCTTCATCTTTTCCAAGAACTTATCTAGTGAATTGCTCTCCTAATTGGCAAATAATCCTCATGTTCCGTGGTGAACATAAAGCTTGGGATGAGTGCGAATCGATTCGATTCGATTTACAGTTATCTTTTTACTTGGAGAATTAACTTTGCATTGGTTCCTTGCATCCGCAAGGACGTCTCCTGCTCCTATCTTCCAACCAGAAGGGATTAGCAATAAAATATGTGAATAAAAAAAGTATAAATTACTCATAATTAATGCACAAGGAAGCATAAATTAACCTAACATTAGTGTTTAGTGTACACGTGCTGTGGCATTGTTATTCGATTATATATGCTGTCGCATCCAATACCATGACGTCCATCTAGCTATAGACAGTATCCACATTAGAGCAAATCAAATGACAGTATCTATCAAATTGATGGTGATCATGTCTCAAACAAGTACATGAATGACTACATTGTCGACATTAGAGGGCTGACAATGGTACTGCTTTCAGTGTACAATTAAAGTTTTTGAGCATTCTTTCAAGAAATTATATTAGATTGACCTCTGCCAAACTTAAATATTATGCAACCACCAACAATGATTTAAGCTAAACTAATGAGCATAGGTCATTTCCAACACAAAAGTGCTACTAAAAGCAAAAGTAGGCTTCATTTTAAAAATAAACTGTTGGAGAATTAAGTAGACTTACTTTATCATTTTATTCAGAAACTTACCTTGCAAGTTAATGAAACAAAATAGAAACTCTCGCATCTATCTACAGAACGGGTTTCAAGGAGTAATTTTAGGAGGATAACAGGGAAGTTACTTGAATTTGTAGCTCGTCCACATTATTTTTGCTCTCTCCTGATGAATGCTTTGAAGGTTTGCCAGAATTCATCACCTGGAAAGTGATATCATCTTCTTTTCCATGGATGTTTCACTCGTCTTCCAATAATGCAAGCAAATTGCGACCCCTCTCTGTCTTTTAGTCGTGGCAAGGATTTTCAATTTTGAACCTTTTCACTTTGTTATTTTTGATGAAAGCACTTTGTTATTTCAAATCGAAGAATCAAAGGGATCATCAGGTATTGGAAGCCCACTCCGCCTGCACTATAAATCACCTCCCTCGTCGCTCACTTCCTTCTCATTCCGACAGTGGTCGAGAACCTGAGAGAGAGAGAGAGAGGAAAAAATAAATAATGGAGAAAAGCATCATCGTTAACGACATCGAGCATGGAGATCATGAAAGACAAGGTAAACTATTGCAGCTCCTGTTTACTTTACCTTGAAGAAAAAAAGTGCCTGCATTTACTGAATTCTCTCACACTCGAGCTGTTCTTGAATGCAGGAACTGTGTGGACCGCGACGGCGCACATCGTCGCAGCGTTGATCGGCTCAGGGGTCCTGGCACTCGCGTGGAGTGTCGCTCAGTTAGGGTGGATCGTCGGGCCTCTGGTTCTCCTGTTCTTCTCTGCTGTCACCTACTACACCTCGGTTCTCCTTGCCAACTGTTACAGGTTCCCTGATCCCGTCAGTGGAACGATCAATCGCGCATACATCGATGCGGTTCGATCGTATCTAGGTAAAAACTTTTCCATGACCAGTAAAAGGAGCGATGGAAATGACTTGGAATCGGTTCCTTTTCTTGTTTTTTTTTTCCTTGTCCCTGAAGGTCCAAAGCAAGTGTTCTTGTGTGGATGCGCTCAGTATGTGAATCTGTGGGGAACTCTTGTGGGCTACACCATTACAGCCAGCACGAGCATGATGTAGGGCCGAATTGATCTATCAACCAGTCGTTTTGAATTCAAATTTTTTCATTAATCAGCTTATAACGAGTCGATTCTTGCCTGTCTCAAGGGCGGTGAGGCGCGCCAACTGCTTCCATCGGAACGGCCATGGCGCGAGGTGTCTGGTCTCGGGGAACATGTTCATGGTGGTGTTCGGCCTCTTCGAGCTCGTGCTGTCCCAGTTCCCGAGCTTGGAGAACATAACATGGCTGTCGGTGGTGGCGGTCACGACATCTTTCGGCTACTCCTTCATCGGCCTCGGCCTGTGCGTCGGGAAGTGGATTTCTCATGGCGAATTCAGAGGCACTTGGGGCGGCACAGGCAACGTCGCCGCGAGCGAGAAGGGCTTCAACGTGCTCCTGGCACTGGGGAACATAGCTTTTGCATACACTTTTGCAGACGTCTTGATTGAGATTCAGGTGCTGGCATGCATGATTATTGATTGATATAACGAGCTAATGGTTGATGTTCCATGTGTTCTGAATATATCATGCAGGACACCTTGAAGTCGCCTCCCGCTGAGAACAAGTCGATGAAGAAGGCGACGCGCAACGGCATAGGCCTGACCACCATCTTCTACCTCTCGCTCGGTTGCATAGGCTACGCGGCATTCGGCAACGACGCTCCTGGAAACATCCTCACCGGTTTCGGCTTCTACGAGCCATACTGGCTCGTCGACTTGGCCAACGTCTGCGTCATCGTCCATCTCATCGGAGCGTATCAGGTCTACGCACAGCCAATCTTCGCCAGGTTCGAGATCTTCCTGGCCTTCTACTGCCCGGACAACAAATTCCTGCAAAAGAGCTACTCAGTCGGCTCCTTGAGCTTCACGCCGTCCAAGCTCGTGCTGCGGACCATCTTCATCATGTTCACGACGCTGGTTGCGATGCTGTTTCCCTTCTTCAACGCTGTGCTGGGACTGATCGGCGCCGTGGGGTTTTGGCCGTTGGCCGTGTACTTCCCATTGGGCATGCACATGGCTCAGGAGAAGATCCGAAGAGGCGATCGCAAGTGGTTCATGCTGCAGGGCCTCAGCTTCCTGTGCCTGCTAGTTTCGATCGCTGCCAGCGTCGGCTCTGTGGCGGACATTGTGCATAATCTCAAGGCAGCTGCACCATTTAAGACTTCATATTAGAGAGGGAATTGTATGGAATCATGCCTCAGTATTTAGCAACAGGTGGATGAGGAACAAAAAAACGTTAATGAGGGAACAATCCTCAGTCTAGATCATGCACCTGCCTTCTAATTAGTCTAGATCAGTTGGTTGACTTGATGCTAACAGAGGCCATGGAGAAACAGTTTCAAATGTATGACTCGGTAAGAGTTAGAAGCCATGGTGAGAATTTTATTTTCATCAAACTGACAACGAATCTAGAAAATTGATAAGGAAGAAAATGTTTATCCCTGATCAATGGAATTGATAAAAATGTTTAGTATAGTCCATCATACCACTAGCAGCGAAAGATGACCATAACTTTGAATAAGAACCCAAAGAGAGTTTTTGGTTAGTCTTTGACACCTTTGAATTAAAGGTCTTCACCATTTCCGTTTGTCTTTTAATTACACCACAACTTGTTGCCGCAATCTGTAAAAGAGGAAGTTTTTAGAACAACTCCATGAATACAACAAATTGATACTTAATTTAAGAGACAGGCAATGAGCTATTAGCAAACTTAATCAATCGTGTTATGTATGTTTGATTCTGACATGATCTGAAAGCATTATCTTAGAGACTTGCAGATCTTGAATATACCAAACCTGTCCAAAAACATAATACTGCTCAAGACGCTTGTAGTTGATAGATCATTTATTGTATGTAATAGGCTAAAGAACAATTACATGCTCACAGCAATCACTATCAATCCAAGTATATATTGTCTTACAAAAAAATGTTACTTTTAAAAATAATAATAATGGTTGCAGGAATGTCTCCATTGTTTTCCATCGCCAGTAGCTCCAAGGTTGTTGATAAGTTAACTATAGACCGTGGCAATCTATTGCAAGCTTGTTGTTGTCAGACAAGGCCAAAACCTTTAGGTTAGTACAATTTGCCAAAGCATCTAAGAAGCTCCAGTCGAGAGCATCTCTTGCTTCTAACTGATTACAACTGGGTTGCAGGGAGAACTAATTTTGCAGAGATCCAAAACTGTTGGGAATCATGCCGGTGAAGTGGTGATCCAATTGGATTGCTTTTATGATGGGAGCATTCTTCGGCCATGAACTTGGATGCCGTCCATAAAGCCGATTGCCATTCACATACAAAAACTGCGGGCACGTAGGATTGGCGCCGAAATTGTGTGGTAGAGGCCCAAGAAGGTGGTTCCCCTGTACGTCAAGCATCACAAGAGAGGAATTCCAAAGTGGAGTAGGGATGAATCCTCCAAGATCTTTCCGCGCAAGAACAAGCTCAGTCAGCATGGTTAGGTTTCCAACTGAAGTAGAGATAGTGCCGGCGAGCAGGTTTATCAGTCAAGTACAGTCCTGTTATGCTGGCGAGGCTCCTGATCACTGAAGAAATGCTTCCTGTGAGTTGGTTGTCTGCAAGAGAGAGAACCTTGAGCTTCGAAAGGGAGTCAATGGCGATAGATATGAATCAATCATCATGCAAATTCTTGACAAGTCATTGCACACAGAAATTACTCCTAAAAAATAAATTAATTAATATTGAGAACCAGGATCCTTAAGAGTATCAAGTCACATAAATAAACATCAGAAGTCTGCCTTCAGGCAGAGGGATTGCCTAAATGGGGGTTGCCTAAAAGTGGACGTCAGATTCTGCCTTGTATCAGTAACCAATCTCCACATCACACTCTCTCAATCTGAGTTCATGATCTATGATCTGGTTCATGAAAAATTCTCATTCATGAAAAAAATAAATTATAACCCGTGTAAAAGAATCAAGATTCTGATTTCTTCAATTTGCACATTCAAGATTCAGGAACAAGCATAATATCGAGAGTGAGACCAAACAAATAAATAAAGAAAAGCAGGACAAAACTGGTGAGCGTGTTGTCAGAACCGTAGGTCATTACCCGGATAATGGCATATAAATCTCATCATAAGAAACAAAGTAAGACTCGTGTTGAATAACAACTATATTTATTCAGATCGCGCACTCAAGATTCAGAAACAAACATTCGATCGAAAAATGAAATCCAAGAAAAGGGGGGAAGGGCAAGATAGAACTGACATGCTTTGTTCATTGAGAACAGAATTTGCAGCCATCATACTACTGACGAGCCAATTGAAACTCCGTAAACGCCAGGACCAGAAAGATCTCGTCGAATAGCTTAAAACGACACCCATAGAGCTAGGTGGGGAACGGCGACCGAAGGAAGCAAAGCACGCCACATCGTCGTGACCGGAGACAGCGGGAAGGCCTGGAAGGAAGGCGGGAAGTGAGATTCCGGTGGCCAGGCATCGGACTCGGCGAGGGAGCGAGAGCGGAGCCGCCTTGCGAATCGTGTTCTTGCTCGAAAATGGAAGAAAGAAGGAAACCGAAGAACTGGATTGCAAACGGGCGAAGGAGACAGAGCGCGAGTTTATATAGAAAGCGGCAGGGCAAGGAACGTTGTGGATGCAACACACGTGGACGGCGTAGATTACCGATAGCGGGGCGGGGCGGCGCGGCGCGTATATTGTAATCCCGATTATATAACAGCCACTCATAATTCGTGCAAAGGAGCATATTCTATAAATAATAAACAAACTAAAAAGAAAACAAAATATTAAAAAAAAGAGGCAAATGAGTACCTTTTATCTACACGATGAGATAATATTGAAGAAGTTAAGCAAATGTTAGAATATCAATGGAACCATAAAATTGTTGCCATTATCTGGCACATCAAAATGCTCGTCTTAGGCATATAACAGAGTTCAGTCTGTTGATAGTATCTTTGAGCTTGAAGGACTTACGCTAAATCTGTGAACCAGTAACTTAAAACAATGGACCAGGAGAGTATACAGAGTGGCAAGGATGAATGGTGCCGCAATAATCCAACCCAACAACTGCAAGAAAGAGTTGAATGGTGAATTGATGATGTATTTAACACA